>JAGFPH010007864.1:35540-61338 GCA_018207615.1 Philaenus spumarius | reverse complement strand
GGAACGCCCTTATCTACCAGAAAAAAACTAGTTTTAGGGAGGAAAGTCGGTTTACTTTTCAAATTACAATATTGATAGAGGTCGTAAGATTGTGTCATTTTGATATTGTACTATACAAATACTGTTTGTAAACTGTATATTTGTATTCTTAAATTCGACAGCTAACATGTTAATTTAATCTGCGCAGTCCTCTATACATTCCGTACCTACTATAATTATATTTCATCTATAAGTCCGGTGTATTTTTTATAAATAAAGATGTAAATAACAAACATATTTGTTTTATATTAAGTAAATTGTCAATAAAATTAGTCTCAGGTTAACATTATTTGCATATCAAATAACAACTATTTGTCTCATGATAGTAGAACTAATTATTATGCCTTTATGTCTTGATAATTACTAAATCTTAATATTATTTTTTAAATTTCATGTAAATTTAATTATTTATTACATATGACAAGTATATATATATATATATAGATAAAATATACATTTGTTACTTTTAATAAGTGTAAAGCAATATTCATCTCATAATTGGCAATAAATTACAAAATTGGTAAACATGTTACATTGTAATGAGAATTTCATCTAAAAATAAAATTGGATTACAATAATTTTAAAACTAGTTGCCAATGTAATTTAAATTAATTATAAATAGAGTATTAAATGTTATTGCAAATTATATCATATAACTAATTTGGGTTGTTTCTACACAATGAAACTTAGTTTAATAAACAAATTTATAAATATTATTTTTTTAAACTTAAACATTTTAATTCTATTTAAAGTAAGTGTAAATTTCTACAATTGGAGCGAACAACGCTCGCCATTGAAAAAAAAAACATAAACAACAACGGAATAATTTACTTTTTGGTTTTTAATACACCCTTACTACTTATTAAAACGGTATAATTTTTTGATTTTTCATTTCCATATAATGTTTTATAAAGTTCAACTTAAATTACAATTTAAAATTGTTTATTGTTTACTGTCTTTTTGTTTTATTCCATTATAAAATGTATTTAAAGTTCAGTTATTGATAAGTACTAATACAAAACAATCTTATAGGGTTTTTATTGAAAACACGGTTATTTGAAATTTACTTTAGGTATAACACAAAAAAATTAATATTACATATTCGGATTTATTATAAAATATTATATCTTATTAACAAACTTAATGGTTTTAGAATCAAATATACAATGGCTTACCGAAATAATATAGTGGCCAGGGGTTCTATATTATATGCAATATGAATATATTTTATAATTAAAGTTGTTAGGCTTACTTTTTAAGTTCTCAAAGAATGTATAAAGAAACTGTAGGTAATAATAAACACACAGTTAACATTATAACTACTATTGACATAAACAGTTGATCCTTTAAAAAAAAACTAACAAAAAACAGATTTGATCGTGCGAATCTTTTACGTGAGCAGAGTGCGTAAAACTTAACTCTCATCATCGTCATAGCATCGAATATCGAGTTTCTTCCAGAATATAATTTCCTACTACAGAAAATATATGTCCTGAGAATATAAAATTATATACGTTACAGCATAATCGCATTTCAGAGAAAATATCAGAGTTAGGTATAAAGTTGACGCATAAAACCATAACAATAAATACAATTCAAACATTTAAAACAAGTGAGGCAACACCTCTAACGTCTAAAAAATTGGCCGAATTTCATGTTTTTTAGCTGTTTATTTTAACTATGAAGAGTTTGAACATAATTGAATCTGTTTTGACAAATTACAAATTATTGTTCCTATGTTCTTTCTTAGATATATAAATGAAATTTTCAGATTGTTGTCTTACTTCAAGTTAAACATATTTATACGAAGATTAAAACTATATAATATAAAAAAAACGTTTTAATGGGTTTAGGTACACATTTTTTACTTTTTTCTATTTTTATTTAAAAACTTTTCTTTATATATTTGGTGTACCAATATTAATATTTGACTGGTGTTTACAAATAATATTGACCATTTGGGTAAAATAATTTATCATACAGTGCCTAATCTTAGTTTCTTCTTTATATAGAATTTTCTTTTAGTAATAAATAATACAAATTTTAATGTTCTAAAGTACTGCGAGTTTCAAATATACTTTTCCAGTTAGTGATAAACATTTTAGTGATTTCAAAATTGTTTTTACATTTTGAAAGAATCGTCATCTGTAGCTCAAATTTTGGACTGTACGTTAAAGATCGTGTTTTCTTATATGCAGTATTACTTTATTTTTATTTTGTATAAATATAATATACAAAAAATGAATTTCAGATTGTTAATGAATTTTCTGAATTATATTTTTCTTTTTCATTAACTGACTTAACAAAAAGACGTTCTGCATTGAAAGCTAATTTTGTATTCTAATGCATTTATTCTTGAAAGCCTTGAGATTTAAATGTAATTCATGAAAACAAATTTTTCATATGTACAATAGTATAAGTAGTTTAACAATATCAAAAGTAATATCTAAACTAGCCAAAACGAATATATTAGAGGCCTTCTGAAAATTAAGGCTTAAGAGATCAGATTATTTATTTGATATACTGCTTCAAATGATTTTAAGGCAAACTGTCTCGTTAAACTTATAATCAAATTTAATTATTTGAAAATAGCAAATTAGTAAATTTATTTTAAAATACCCGTCCTTGGTAGGTGCATCAGTTCTTTACAGGAAAAACATATTTTCTGTTAAATTTGTTTTCAACAAAATAAAATCTAAACTTTGACATTCTAATATTTCTAGTATGTTAACATTAATAGACTTGAATTGTCTTGTCATCGGTACAGTTTATATTTTACTTCATTCATTTCCTATATAAATGTATTTATTTGTAATATATTTATTAAATAAACATCATTTTAAGTAAATGAAAATCATTATACAGTTTATAAAATAAGATCTAATAATTGTATTTTGTTATTAAAGGTGCAATGTGCATAAGTAGGCCTACTCATGCATAGGAAATAAAAAGAGAGAAAATATTCTAGAAAAGGAGATATACCCTAGTATGCTTTTTATGCATTTACAGATATGTTGAATATGTTACAACTCTGAAAACTATTTATGTTCAGAGTAAACTTTTTGCTTTGGCAAATACACAAAGGATCAATCTGAGGTTGACTTAATTACTGTACTTCCTTGGACAAGAAGCTTACACTGCACAAATATCTAAGCCGATTTAAGACGCAAACTTAATTGTAAAACTTACAAGAAAAATGTTTTTGCTGTGTAAATTAAAATTTAAGAAAAACTTCTACGTTATTTGTTATAAAATAAAGTTGTTGTTAAAATATTTATATTTTTAAATAATTTGTAATATACTATTGAAGTTTTTGAACGCTTCCAATGGGGTAATTTCAATATACTTTCGCCATGTTAGAAGTCCTTATATTTATGCTAAGCATTTGTAAAAGTATAAAATTGTTTCTATAACTTATTCTAAACCACTAGTAAAAAAAGTTCTTATTATACATTCAGGAATCATAATTGTCAAACTTGATGATGCAGTAATTTGTAATTTAAATTAAATCACTATAGTTACAATAACCCTACACTTAGATAACAATTCAAGCAATTCATGTACATCATATTTGAGCTATACTAACAAGATTTGGAATGGTACTTCCCTCTAAATGAAATTGCAATAATACATTAGAAAAAGTAAAAAAAAAATATCTTAAGTTACACGAAAGTATATGTTTGGCAATTTGACTTTGATAGCTTGAATATTTTTTGCAACTTTATAATGACACGTATATTAGCATATATTTGTATTAACACAATATTTCATTGATTATTATACAATTTTAGGAAAATTCAGGAATTCTTTTAATAATTTGACATTTTTTAAGCAAAATTTTATGAAAATTTGCAGTTAAATATAGTTATATAGTTTGCACCAACAGTTAATCATATTTTTGATTATTATTATTATTATTATTTTATTTTATTATATTTTTTTTTTTTTGACTTTGCAGATTTTAAATTACAAAGATTTTTGAAATGCCTACCTTTACGACTAACTGTAATAGTAGGTGTGACTCAAATGCGATTTTCCTTTGAATTGGTAGAAGGGTTTTATCGATTAGCCATTATTATCATTGTATATGAACACATTTGATGTGTAGTTTGTATACCGGGTGTCCCACGAAGAGGTCCCTATTTTTGAATTGATATGACAGACGTATAGAGCGCACTACAGACTTGAAATTCTACAGTCGTGACTAACACATATGGAAAAGAAATACCCCTGAGTATCAGTTAATTCTGAATGATCCAAACAAAATGGCGGAAAAAAAACAACAAAATCAGCAATCGTATTTTAAGGTTAAACCTACTTTTATTTAGAATAGGAACAGCTACAGCTGTTTAGACTATTTTAAATCTATCAGCTGACTGCGTGTATCCACAACAATGAACATATTTGATAATAAACATTGGCATTTGTTATTAAGTTTGCATTGTAAAGTGTCTTATGTACTATGCCGTTTTCAACTGAGCAAAAAGTGTAATGTTGTTCCTGGGCTATTGCCTTTTTAAATGATTATGAAGAATAAGGTGTTTTAGGGAAAGGTACCCAGGTGTAGTTCCACCGTCAAGGAAATCTATTCGTAAGTGGAAGACTATCCTACTAGAAACAGGGTCAATACAAAAAAAAAAAATACCATAGATCCTCCAATATAGAAAATGAAGAAATCGTATGTGCTGCTTTCATGGAATCTCCAAATATGCCTAATTCAGTAAGAAAAGTGGAATCTGCTACAGGGATACCGAAGTTATCTGTCCAAAGGTATGCCAAAAAGAACAAAATCAAACATTATAAAACTCATTTAGTTCACGGACTGCTTGAAGATGATCCTGACAGACGATTGGAATTTTGTTCGAAAATAATTAAAAAGACTGACGTAGATAGCAAATGGCATGAAGAAATCGTGTTTTCACGATAGATGAAGCGACATTTTATCGAACAGGAACTGTAAACAGGCATAAAATTGTCATTACTACAACATAAAAAATCCACATATCTTACAAGAAGAGAAATTAAAATCAACAGGTATAACATTTTGGGCTGCTGTTACCAAGGATGGTGTTTTGTCGTATGACATATCCCGACAAACAATGACTGGAGAAAAGTATGCATCAGTTTTAAGCAATCACATAGTTCCTCATTTTTCTCAGCCTGAGATGAAAGACGTTTTTTCCAACAGGATGGAGCTCCTCCGCATTATGCTAATGTGGCCAAAGCAGTTTTGGACCAAAATCTTCCTAACCGTTGGATAGGTCGTGGCAGCAGCTTCATGGACTGGCCCCCAAGGTCTCCAGACTTGACTGTTGGTGACTTTTTTCTGTGGGGCTTTTTGAAGGAGAAGGTTTACTGTCATAACATTGCGACAGACGATGAACTAATAAGGTTGATCGAAGAGGAACTGTTGTTGATACCTCGAGAGTTGTTCAGCAAAACGTATGACTGTTATCTATTTCGTTGTCATCAGTGCATTGCGATCGATGGACATCAGTTTGAATAAGGTTTATGGATCAAATAGATTTAATTTATTTATGAGTTTCTTATATCTTTAATTCCCTAACGTTGTTTAGTGCTTAGTAACATCGTTAAAATTCAATAATTATGTTGTAACACTTAAGCAAATAATACTATTTTAACGAAAAGGTACTATTTTTTGATATCCCGCCATTTTGTCCTAATGTGTCAGAATTAACTGATACTCAGGTGTATTTCTTTTACATATGTGTATGTTAGGACTGTTGAGTTTCAGGTTTGTAGAGTGTTCGGTGCATCTAATATATTAATTCAAAAATAGGGACCTCTTCGTGGGACACCTGGTATATAAATATGTAGATTTTACGCTTATGAAAATTAATACTGAATTAAAAATAAATACGCCACAGATCATCTCAGTATCCTGAAGCGGTTTCGTAGAGGAGACGCCCACGTTGATATTTTGCAAAATCGAAAATTTTAAAGTGTCTGAGAAATGTTTTTGTTATGTATAGTTATTTTAATTGTTTTTTTTTTTTAATTGTTCTATAAATAAAAAAATATGTTTTATAGAAAATGTAACTACTGCTTAGGGAAAAGAAAGTTACTTCAATTAAATACTTTACTAATTCAATAATTTAGAAGACTTTAAAATCATTAAAACTAATTAAGATATTCTCTTTATATCAATCCCTAATAACAATTACTCGGATTGATTTTTTATTTTATTTTTTTTTAATTAATATTATTATTTTAATCTAAAATCAGTCAACAGACTATAATTAGATAAATAGAAAATGGTACAGTGGACTTGCTTGCAGTGTCCCAAAGTTCAATGCCATAGGTCCAAAAAGGTTTGAGGATTAAACAGTAGATTAAAAGTTTGTGGTTGAGTGACAGAGCAGATGGTCTCCCTAGGAGCCAAAGTAGGTTTCTGAAACGATTGTTGATCGCATCTCGCTGTTCCTGACATGATTTTTCCAAGTCAAACGGCGATCAAAGTAGAATCCAAGACACTTGACGCATTCGGACGAAGGCAAAATATCATTCCCAAACTTAACTGGGGCCCATATCCCTTTACGAAGAGAAAAGGTAACGTGATGTGATTTGGATGCACTGGCTTTTATGCGCCACTTAACTAACCAGGCATACTCGGATTCATTTTTCTTTTAAATGTATTAAGTGTAAATTATTCAATAAAAGAGAGGTATTAAATATGTAAATATGAAATGAAATAAAAATAGAAACATGACAAGGACTGTTCAGTTGTTTTAACTAAGTTTAAAAGGTGAGTAATCCGTCCAATAACGGTCGCTAGGAATGCAAACAACAGCCGACGTCTTAAGCAAAACTTGCAGTTTCTGAAAAAGAATGTTTCACTGAACATTTTGGAAAACGTTATACGCCTTTCAGAAGAATCTTAAAAAAAGCTGTTGACTCTTTATATAGTAAAAACTGGTTCAACTTAAATGCAATAGTCAAAACAGATTTGATTGTACGTTATGTCAGAGTACTTTATTGTGCATTAATGTTACCTATAAAGTCTGGGATCTTAAGTAAATTATCATATTTAGATAATAATCATGTGCACCATCAACAACCAAACAACAAGTTTTCTTGTACGTAATCGTCCTGAAGAGGTCATAAAAAGTGACAACAGTGATCGAGTAACAGTATAGTGGGCTGTACCAAGGAGAATCATACTTGGTCTACTTCGATGAAGATGATAACATTAACGATTTAGCAGTCCATCAGGCACGTTACAGAGATAACATATATTAACGTTTGTAATAAGGAGGTTTTGAATAGCAATCTCGCTTTTGGTTCCTAGTGGTTCCATCTAGTAGTCACACCACTGTAGCCATTATCGTTTTATTTCAAAGAAAATTTGCAATCGCAATATTTATCGAGATAAAAACTTTTCATACCAATCCCACTTCACGACCTTATGCTTACTTTTGGGGAATGATGAAGGCAAGAATATTCCGAGTGTTCCACCGAACATCATTGCGGAGCTTCATAATGAAATAAACATGATACTTTAGAAGCATGCCACAACCTACATTCACAAACGTGTCAAACATTTTCAACAACGCTTAGTGACTTGCCGAAAACTAAATTGAGGAAATATTAATTTGTGTTTAAAGATAAAGTTATCGGCTCTCTTTTACGGGTATATTTGAATAAAAGTAAAACATTTCAAACTATTACAATTGCTTTACTGTTTATTTTAGTCTAACATGTATTTTTTAAGGTACATTTTTAATTAATTTCTACACTTATTTAACATTGAATATAATATATACTAGTATATTTAACGATAAATTTAATTTTTAACTCGTTTTCTCATAACACAATTTGTTTTTTTTTACATTTTCTCTTAACACTATCTTTTTAAGCGAAAGAATATTATTACACAGAAACGGAAAAAAAATTATAAAAAAATTTCACAAAAAGTTCAAGGAATGTAAAGCATTGCACTTACACATTATATATTAAAGAGTGTCAATTATTTGCTGGAACCGTTGATCATTTTGAAGTTACACAAAAATAAGTTTATCTCAAAATGTTACGGAGATTTTAATCCAGTAAGAAGATCTTTTTTATATACTACAATCTATACTTAAGTTAAATATTTCTATACTTTTTAATTTATATTGAAAACAAATTTTTCGTTATATATGGAAATTTATGTATTTTGTGCCTTCATGCGTATCAGGGTGGTGGGGGTAGTGTTGCAGGTCAACCTAGTCCACACTTACAAACATGTTTGCGGAAACATGGTTTGCAAACAGTTGTCAGTTGTTTTCGTGTTTCTCATTTGTTTGCCGGATGTTTTCAAAATGTTTGCGAACATTGTTTGTAATAATTGTGGACTAGGCCTAAAACCTTCCTTGAGATGAAACAATTGGTAAAAAGTAAACATCCTCAGATAACCAAATCCAAAATTTCGGAACCAAGAATTTCAGATATTTCCAGTTTTTTACGTATTGCATTCAACATACAATTAGAGTTTTTGGCGGGACTGGAGGTAGCTTCCCGATGAAGTGACAATGTATATGGAGGTAAATTCCTTGTACGACCGATCGCGTTAAATGAAACAGTGTTTTCTGTGTAGTAATTTTTGTTAGTTTTTATGACTATTTCATTTTTTTATATAGGTGTTTGTAGATATTTATGAAATTTTAGTTACCTATTCATATTATATATTTATATATATATTACAGATTTTAGAGGTGCATATATACTAGAATGTATATATAGGCTACTACTTATTGCGTAAGGCGTTAAGAAAAGACAGCAGTTTTTTTAGAGAACATTACTTTTTGAAATTTGTTGGACATATAATGTTTAACCATTTGTATTGCTATAATAGAAACAGTTTCTATTAAGAAATGTGTTAGCTACATTTAAATCTTTTTTTTTGCAAATGTTATTACTTTAATATTATTATTAATTGTATTATCATATTAATTTGTATTAAACATTGTATAATATTTTTAAATAGGATACAATTTTTATTCTTGCAGTTAAGACATACATTTTAAAGTCTGTCATAAACTATTAATAGTTTTTAATAATAAAACATACATAAAAGTTAATTTATTGCTTCATTATGAAACATGGAGGCAACCTGCAGATGTTCCCGATCGCGTTTCAAAACCAATGCACCAGATGGAAGGTTAAAGATTATATTGTTTTAGTAAATAAGTAAGTCTAAAATTACAAACAAGTTCTCATAGTCTTTGTATACTATATTACAGATATAATAACTATGTCACTAAGATTTACATACACATAAAACATTTCAGTCTAAACTACTTTCGAGAATTTTATCTTCTTGCCGTGCCAATAAAACTTAGTTTTATTTAATACGATTTTAATCACTTCGAAAATGTTATTATAAGAGTAACAATTTACCATAATATAACACAAATTTTACATATTAATCAATATATGCTTTTTTACCTTACATTTGCATTTAGATTTTGTAATATGAAATGTAGATTCAGGCTTTTAAGTGCTAAAAGAAAAATATACCAATAGCATTTCTACTGTTAAGTAAAATTAAAATTAAAATAAATTAAATTAAGTAAATTTAATTCGAAATATTATTGCTCTATAAAACCAAACTTTTTAATCCGCCTTGTTTAATTATTTATAGGCGTGTAAATATTACATAATATATTAGGCAGATATCAATTTTACGGCCACTAAATAAATTTGTAAAAATATATTTTGGTAAGTTATTATCAGAAGGACGTATCTTGTTTGGTACTTATTGTGTTAGTTGTATGAGTAATACCCACAATTAATTAAAACGTTATTGAAATATCAAACAGATTGCAATACAAACATGATTTTTCTTGTCGTGCATTAGTTTTTATTCAAGCAACAATATATGTTATATGTTAAGCTAGATTTTTAAAACAGCATAGATTTGAAATTGAAGAACTCTATTTAAAATAGCATTAACAAAATACAATTTTTGTTGTTGTTGTTATTTATATATAACGTTTGTTTGCTTGCTTCAGTATTAAGAATATAGTACATGTTAATGAATACAGGTATTAAAGGTATTAATTATTATTATTTTTACAGAGAGAAGACAGAAACTTTAAAAATTGTATTGTAAAACAAATATGTGACGAAATTTAAACATTTGTTTTACAGAATTTGTATTTGCATACAGAACAATAGTAAGAATAGCTAAATTATTTCCTTTTATTCAGTTTTTCTATTGTACTCATTTCCTCATTATTTCCAACTAAGTAACCGACACAAAACAGCTAATTATACTCAACTCTGTACTTTATAAGCAGTTGAATCTGTTTCCCTCTCTAATATCCAGGACAACTATTTATGTTAAAATTACGATAAAATACAGGGCAATTTCACAAACTAGTAATAACATGTGATGGTCGTGTTACTTTTAACAACTTGTGTGTTAAATTAGAGTTTTACATTTATATTCAAGGGATTTAGGTGTATTTATCAATAAATTTACGCATAACAAAACTGTATATACTTTAATAACTGTAACAAACCACTTTTCAAAAATCTAATAATTTTTGACGTTACAACTTTAAGTACATAGTATTTGTTTAAGTTAAATTATTAATTTATTATTTTACTAACTTGTATAATTACATGTTGTCCTTGACATGAGAACTGACAGACTACTCACAATAGTTAATATCTCTCATAAATATAAAACACTTTAATTATTTAACTATGAAACTACATATAAGCAGTAAGTTGGTTGGTAAAAAATATAATACTGTAATATAAGGGTTTTGTACATACTGTAATAAACGTAACATTTCTTTGATCAAAGATTTTCCATCAAAGAAATTTGACGAAATCATTAGTTCATAAAACTTTGATGAATCTTTGACATGTTGTAAACTTTAACAAATATAGAAAAAAAGTCAAAATAACAATAAAGTTATAAAATATTAAATTTTAGGCATTTTTTAGGTGACCTCCCAACCTGAAAATATAAGTTTTTTCATTTCTCATACAGTATTATATTCCTTGAATTTCGTTCCTTTTGTATTTATAATACGATGGCGAAATTCATATGGATTGTTGAAGCTGTAAACACTTTAATTCTGCAATACGAAAAAGAAGAATATTTATAGAACATTCACACTAATGCCTACAAAAACCGCGATGCAAGGAAACAACCGTTAGAATATGTTGCCCGACAAACACATATATATTCATGAATTTGGGTTAGGCCAAACCGGTTTATCCAGACACGTATTATACATAAAACAACTCCAGAAATTACTGTTTTATTTTTTCAACATAATTTTACAAAGTCTAGAGGATTCAGAAGAAGAAATTGTAAGTTTAAAACTAAAAATCTTGTAATTAGTGCCTTGAAGGTCGAGAGGTATGAGACGTTGTTGGTTGTTTGTATCAACATTTCTTTCATTAATAACTCCAATCACTCTCTTGTAAAACGCTAATAATATAAATTGTCTTGCAATGTATTGATTTTTGGGTTTTGTTGTGGAGCAACATTTATACGAATTTTTATTTCTTTGGTTTTTTAGTGCAAGTAATTTTTTATCGTTTTTTTTCTACACATATGTATATGGTTTGTTTCTTTAGTTTTTAACTAATCCTAATACACTTTTACACGATTTGTTCTGTTAATTGTTTTTTACTTTTTCATACAATCTATTTTAACATTATAAATGGGTTTGCTGAGTCAGGCAACGGTATAAATATCTAGTCAATATATTCGAAAGTTAATAAAAATCTGTTAGAATTACAATCAACTTCTAGATAATTAGAAAAACTATTCTTTTAATTTCAATGATTAAGATACAAAAAACATGTACTATTATTTTAATATTTATGAATATAAATTAGTATTTAACATCAAAAACAACCATGGGACCAACAGCTCCGATTGCTTAAATCAATGGTAATATTATGAGAATGATATTATTTTATTAATGGCCACTTCAAAACAGTTTTATGCAAACTTGTCAAAATGTTTCTGTTCTTGAGTAAGTGCTTGTGGTGTTGACTTACATGGTCAATATAAGTCAATATAAATTATTATTTTATTATTTCTAGGTTAAAGTAGTTTCTGGTAAATATTTTAACTGCATGTATTTTTTCAAAGAATGATATATTTATTGCAAAGCATTTTAAAATGTTTAAATACCTTGAATTAAAAACATGTTTGAATTAATATACTCAATAATCAAAACTCAGTATAAGGAAACTATAAAAAAAATATATAAATATTTGTATTTTAATCTTTTAGGTCTTGTATTAAATTATAAAATATTAATGTTGCACAGTCAGACAACTTAAATTTAAGTTTAAGAGCTTAAAAACTCCATATGTATACACCTATTTACCATATGTGTATACTTAACACTTTGATAATAGTTGAATATCTTTTAACGCTAATGTTTGTACAATAAAGACAAGTTATATTTCTATTATTTATTATCACCGAACTAAAACAATTAGTCTCGTACTTTATTTGTTGCTATATGGTATTTGTTTAAATCATATAGGTCCAGTAATCAATTGAAGGTATTTTTACATCTTCAGAGATATCACTACGGCTGTGCTTTTTTGTCGTGAGAACAATTAATTATGATGACAACTCTCAGGCTGCCGTATTGCTACGCTGCCATTACTTACTTAACTTCCCATTAAGATATTGGTAGCTATATCCATACAGAAAGAACTGAGTATAATATACAGTTTTCATAAAGTCCCTTTGACAACCCTCATTATTTTTGTTACTGAAAATAATTAACAAAACTTTTTATATATCTTGTGTTGCATTATATGACTTTTTTTTTGACATATCTGACCATATATGATTTTGGGGGATTTAGTGTGGTAAGGTTGGGGGGTTAAAATTTTAAATTATAAAGGTAGGTCATGTAATACACCATTGAAAATCACATTAAAAGAGAAACAGAATGGCGCAAATTAGAGCTTACTATCTAACTTCGTTTAAAAGTAATGGACAATTGAATTTCTGAAAAATGATGTGTTTCAACCTTGTCTTCATTTGACCGATTCATTTGTAAAAATGCAAAACTGAGTGGTATCACAACAACAAAATATCATGAACAAAATGAGGGAGTTTTGATTCCTATAAGTACATGAAAAGTGGTGCTTATCAGTTACGCTTATAGTAGAGAAAGTGAGGAGCAAAAGTCAAGAAGGTTGTATTGCAAGTTACATTTACATTCTTTACCAAAAGTTTTTCAAGTAGACAGTCATAGAAACTCAGATGAGTCAGTGGTACCGTAATGTCCGTAATACATTTATTTTCAGTCTCTATTTTTAAAATGTGTTACATTTAACTTCAACCTACAACTTATTTTCAATATTAACCAATTAATAAGTATAATGTCCAGTACTTTGACTCTAAATTACTTTGAAACGAAGCAATATACTGAGCTCTAGTTTGCGCCACTCTGTTTCTGATTTTAATATGATTTTCAATGATGTAATTATATACCTTTACATTTTAAATTGTTAACCCCCCTAACAACTTGAAACCCCCCCCCCCAAGTCATAGAGGTTCAGAGTGATTGCCAAAACAAATTTTTTTTTAGTAACAAAAACAATAAAGGTCGTTAAAGGGACTTTATGAACACTCTGTATATGTTTTGCTGTTATTTTCAAAATAAGAAATCAATTAAAATCAAAGTGTCGTTCTATACAAGTGGTAAAATACCTATTGGAACATATATATGATTAAGAGAGGTTTTAGAAAAACAGGTATTTTTATAGTTACATCGTATTAGTTTAGTCGTTTGACGTTTAGTTGGTTGCCAACTGTCGACGATCGTATCTAATCATACAACTGCACTTTTATAGTATAAATAAAGGTGTTGACTTATCCGTGAGTTTTTCTAATTAAAATGCAGAGTAGGTAATGGCAGTTGATACATATCTAAATAACTGCTGGGGGCGATATTTCATAGTTATTAGAAGACTGTCTGAAAGCCTTCAAGCAAGACGGAGTAGAGAAATGCATTGTAATTATTTTCTAATTAATCTCAATACTTCGCTCTTTCCTTAATAATACGCTAGTATACAACTTTTACAAAATAAATTAATATCGACGTTTCACATACATACGATACTACTTATTGGATGGAGATACTATTTATTTTAGTTGCCCTGTTCAAGCTAGCCGTACCCGCATAAAATAAAATGGGGCCAATTTATAATATAACGTACGCATAGTAAGTTTATTACTTCACCACTTGTAGAATAGAATAGAACATATGCTTTATTAATGTTAACTTATTTCAGCAACATAGATTTTTTATCATATTTTTAACAATGGCTATACGGCCGTCTGTTAGGTTTACATTTTTAACTTATTAAACATAAGCATTGCTACATGTATATACAAACACACAAATATATCAAAATACCATTAAGTAAACATCTCTTATTCTTATAACACTATTCAAATTATACGTATACACATTCAAACAATTATAAACAAACAAAATAAACAATTTATCAAATTAATATTGTCAAAATACCATTGAGTAAACTTAAACATCCCTTATTCTTAGAACACTAGACTCAAACTTTATTAAAATTATATGTATACACATTCACACAATTATAAGAAACAAAATAAACAATTCATCAAGTTAATAATTTTGTGTCGTCATTTCTAACACCCATTCATACAACTAATAACAAAATTATAAACAAAATTAACAATTTTATCCAATAACAAAATAAACATTAAGAAAAATTAAACTCTTGTATAAGACTCCATCTGTACCGCCATGCATTTTGAACAAATCTACAAAGCGTTGACCAATCCCTACCATTAAGAAATTCCTCAAACTCTGGTCATTCTAAACTGACGCCTTTCGATTAAAGCAAGACTTTCTAAATTCGGCTAATATCGGACATTCTGCAATAAAATTAAAAACATCTTCCTTTACTCCCATTTTGCACAACGAACACATGAAATTTCCCCCTTGAACCCACGGTTTATAATTTAAAAAGATTAATTCTGCAATACTGTTAAATATCCATTTTATTTCCCTTATTGTAAAATTATCATTAAAATACCCCTTTTCCCCCAAAATTAAATTTAAATTTGCATAAATGCTGTGGTACTTTCCCCCTTTTGCTGCCAATAAGAAATTTTCTGATTGTTCTGTTTTAATTTTCTCAATTAAAAGACTTAATTCCATCGAGTTCCAAGATTGTAAACGTTTGCCTAAACCTACTCCATATTTGTCTCATAATTGTTTACATTGTCTGTACCAAAAGATATCAGCTTTAGACACCTGCTCAGCCAGTATTTTAGGTAGTCTACTATCTTGCATAGCAAATACCTTAAGTAAATATTTAACATGCAACTTCAATGTAAATAAATACAACTTATCAAGTCCTGTTTCAATCTACACCGCATAATTTGGAGTGTTTAACGGCAAACCCAATATTTTTTTGACAAAGAAGCGCAACGTTTTTTCTACTGTATTATACTCACGGTATCCCCAAATTTGAGCTGCATAGCAAACTGTTGCCCGTTGAACTGCTTTAAAACAAGTTAACTTTACAGATAATGGAACCTGCTTACAACCTATAAACTTAGACCAAATGATATTTATAGTGGCTTTTGCCGAAGCTAGCTTTACCTTGTAATGGTTTTCAAACGATAAATTTCTAGTTAAATTTATGCCTAGGTATCTATATCTATTTACTATTTCAATAGATTTGTCACCAAACGTCCAATTAATTTTCTTTAAGTGCTAACTTATCCCCCTTCCTAAAAACCATTACTTTTGATTTAGTTAAATTTACTTTTAAATTCCATGTACTGCAATAAGTTTCTAGTTTATCCACCATATCCTGTAAGCCCTCTGGCGTTGGTGACATTATTACCACATCGTCAGCGTAAAGTAGCACACGAACCCAATACCCATCAAAACAACAGCCTCCACCAAGAGTGTCATGCAAGTCGTTAAAAAAAAAAAAAAATGAGAACAACAACGGACTTAATAAACATCCCTGTTTCAGGCCCATTTGTGTTTCAAAACATTCAGATACCCCTTTTTTATTCCATACTCCTGCAATAGTGTCTCTATATAAGTTCTGTAATACGGTTAATAATTTAGTTGATATACCTAAACATGTTAATTTATAAAATAATGCCTGTCTATGTATAGTATCAAAAGTCGCTGAGAAATAAAAACAAAAAAAAAAAAAAAACAGTAAAATTTACCACTTACTTCACCACTTGTATCTCCTTTCTATTTAAGCCAATTTGAATTTACAATCATACTTTTATTAAAATATAACTGATAGGCCTAATAGTTGGTTATAACTTATAAATGTATTTAAATGGAAATGATATTTATAAGAAAACTTACAGATATTTCATTAATTAGTCATCATTTTGAGAAGTTTTAATACTACGTAATTTATACGGGAAGAATCAACACAGATATGTTCATTCACCAAACTACCTCTTTCCCTAAAGTTAAGGAACAAAGACAAGATAATTCTTACACGAAAATATTTTAGTATACAACCTTAAAGTAACTTATGCTGCTAATCTGTATTATTAAAATTACATTTTTAAATTTAGGCTACTTGTGACTATACACAAAAAACTAACATTATGTTATAAATGTAAAGAATAAATTACATGGTTTTTTAATGTTCTATTTATGTTTTACATTATAATTAAATTTTATTGTATTATACGTTATTTTATTTTATTTCAATTACCTTACAATATATAGTTACAGAGGCATCTAGGTCTGTATAAGTATTTCATTAAATTAATATACAATGCTCGAAAATTGCATGACACTAAGCAAAGGTACTAAAAATAGGAAGTAGGAAGTTGGTTTGGTATTGTTCTAAATGCAAAAATGTATTTTATGTATAATCAGTACTCTGTACAAATGCGGTTGTTTGTTTTACCTCATCAAATTTTTAATACATTTAGCTATTGTAGCACTAATAATATTTAAATTTTATTTTATAAATCATTAAATTTTATTTTATGTTTTTATAATCATACATTTATAATTTTGTGTTTGTATTTCTTGGAAATATATGTATATTAGAAAACAGGTATAATTTTGATTTCAACAATCGCTAAACAATATAATTTCTTTGCAAAAACTGGAAACAATATTTTGATTAAATATAATTCGTAACTATCACCATTGTTAGTCTTAATTAAATCTGCAAGAATACAAATAAAGGCTATTTTTATAAAAGTAATTGAATCAATGTGGTAGAACAAATCAATTGACTCCGGCCATACAACTTTGGTAAACATTAACACTCTTGAAGTTGCATCCAAAATGAAAATTTTAATAATCAATTTCGTACTTTAAATTAGTTCCTAAACATATAATTTTAAACACATATGGTAGAATAAAATTACAATGATAAATTCAAAATCTATGACTTTCTGTTTTTAATGCCATGTATCATGTGCTAGAAGAGTTGAGTAAGTTTCTAGCAGTGTATTCATACAGTATAAACCGGACCAGGCCAGAAATATTTAGGCGTAAAGAAACCATTCACAGGCTAAGAAAGTGTTCAGTGTTCAGTCAATGTGAAGCAGGGAAGAAACATGTTTATTACTGTTGGTAATTCTGACATTTTCTTGTAGTTGACTGCATGAATTGCACCTTTATTTACTTCTTCCATGAAGTGATTATTAGTACACAGGCTGTTTGTATTTAGTATTTTGACAATATTATGTTTGTGAAAAGTGTGAGGATTGAGCGAGTACTGTGTGAATGTTTAGTTTTGACCATGAATTCGACGGACAGTGAAGAAAATGCGCAGTCTTCGAGTTAGCAAACAAACAAAAAAAAAAAAAAAGAGAGAGAAAACAGGTATGTTTTCACAGGTTAATATAAAACTCAAACTTTAATAATTTGAGAAAGGGAAATATTGCAATTGTATGTTAAAGTGTATTGACAGGGTTGGTAACAAGGCAGATTTAATCGACCTAATTAATTCACTTGGATCGAAATACGCTGTAAATGCTTATCTTTCTGGCTTAATAACAGTGATTCCAGTTGATAGACGTCGACCACGAGTTGATGACAATGTCGCTCAATTTAGACATGCAAACTTAGTTTATAATGTGAGATAAGTAAAGATATGAAAGTTTACCTGCTAAATTACCGCGTGTAAAAACGCATTTAAGGTTTTTCATGGAATTCGCAGGGACAAAGTTTCACATATATTGAAGTCATTTGAAACAAAATATTTCATGCACCAAAGGACCAGAAAGAAACACAATTACCAGACATGCTTTATCTGATGAAACTAAAAACAAAATGCCTGAACACATTAAAAGTCTCAAAACCATTGATGTTCGCTACTGCCTAACGGATACAAAGAAGAATTATCTACAAGGAGATCTTAACGTTATTTAATTGTTCAAAATGTTTCAAAAAGAACCTTAAATGCAAAGTAGTCTACGAATCCTACATAACTATATTTTTTATTGAGTTCAATCTTGCTTTTGGCTATCCCCACAAGGATACTTTATGACTTATTATAAACTCAGTGTGGTTTATACTATACAAAAGTCAGTTATATGAAATCCGAACCACTATCAACCAATGTCAATGCAATTATAGGAAAACTACAAACTGAAATAATTAACACTATATCTTCTCACAAATATATCCATTTGTTTAAATCCAATAAATGGTACAAGTTGAAAAGAAAAGGAAATAAAAGCTCAAGAATAGACAAAACTAAAGAAGCAATATTATTTGACTATACCAAAAACTATCTAGTATCAAACATTACAACGTATGACGTCTATTATAATCGTCAGCAATATTCATTTTCAACATCCACATATTATTTGTCGACCGGGAAAAGTGTTTCCTATATCTATCTAGAAAATACAGCTAACAAAGATAGTGATGCTGATTGCTCCTTTCGCCATAACTTTATTTACAACATTCTTGATCATCAAGTGACTAATGTACAAGTTGTTTGTAAATTCTAAAAAAAAAATATAATATGTGTAATAGTTGACGAATTGATTATTGTGTTGGAAAGTGTAACAATTCAACATTGAAAAGTAGATACAACTAATTTTTTAACTAAATTAATAAGTATTTATATTGGCGAGTTTAATGGGTTTGTTTACTTACAGGACAGTTGGCTTTAACTGGAGAAAAGTTTCAAGATCTTCAACCTCTGAAAAACCAGCAAGGTATCAAATATTTTGAAGAACTTAAACTTAAAGTTAATTTGATGAATACAATTATTAAAATGTAAAGATGGATTCAAAATTTGAGTTTCCTCCATTTTAGAGATTTTTGTCTCGCATTAAAGCGAAAATCATGTTCAGTCTAGTCACTTTTTATTACTTTCAACGTTACACTTTCAATTATGAAAATTAAAATTTGTTTTAAATGATGCAAACATTTTAATAAAAGTAAACAATTTAAATAGAATGCGAATAAACATTTTATTACTATAAAAAGATTTTGTTAAAGTTGTTAAACTTTTAAACGGCAGTCCTGTAAAATGTTGAAAATGGGCTGTACATGTTTTTTCCTGAATCCTTCAAATTAGTTTAAGTTTACCGTTTTAAGTTTTTTTGTTGTAACACATGTCTTCCCACTGAAAGCAATAAGTAAATGAATTAATACACATTGTATTAAAACTTATAGGAATTGAAGGTACCTACAGTTATTTCATTTAAAATCTTACAATTTAATATTAACTAGTACTAATTTCACAGGAATGTGGAATACTTAATGTTGTATGCATTCTGTTGGAATGTAGAGCGATTAACTTTAGTTTTAGTTATTGGAATTTAGTACTCGTATTAAAGGTATGTCGTATTAAACTTTTGTTTAAATCAACAAAACCTATTCAGATAACTTATATATAATTTGTCAAATTTTCTACCTAAATTAAGGCTTAATATAAACAATTAAATTTTAAATAACAATACAGAAGATTAACATTCTTTTCGAAGTTGTATTTTATGAACATTTACTAATATTATTTTGCTCTAAAATGTTCATTGTCAATTATTAAGAGAGGATTTTCCACTTAAATGAATACTTATAACATTTACAAGAAATACACATGGAAGATAAACTCAACATACATTTTGCTGTACTTATATCACCTAAACCCATAAATGCAATAACTACCTTTATTCGGTAGAGCTGAGTATAATCTCAGAAAATGTTTTGAAATAATTGAAACTTGCTGATATGTCAAAATATAATAGAACATTTATTTCGTTTTATGTCTATCATTAAGTTTTATGATTGTCTTAATCTGAATTATAATTTTAAATCCAACCATATCTTAAATTGCCTTTACTAATACATAGAATAGATATTTTTGATAACAACAATCAGTTTTTAGATTACTGTTTAGTATTTTAAATCGTTTATGTTAAAAATTAAAAAAAAACATGGTTTTACAAACCACAAACTTTAAAGTTAACCAATATTTGGAGTATTATACTAGTAATTATTTAAGTACTTTATTTACCATAATTTTGGCAAAAGGGATTATGGCAGGAATAGAAAAAGTTTAGGAGGGGCAAATTAAATAAAATGGAAGTTTGATACATTTTTGTTTGCTACTTAATCACCAAATAATTTCCAAATCTATGTTTTATATAGATCATCAGAATATTATATTATTACATATACATATATTACATATATTTTTCCTATATATATTTTTAAAGCACATTAATGTAGGTTACTTAACTCCTTTTTATTGTGGCTTAACAGATTTGAATTTAAACCTTATGACTTAAACCTATATCAAATCATGTTTGTGGTAAACAATGTGACTTTACCCCTTTTGCCCAAACAGCAAAGTGTTTAATGTAAAAAAAAAACTCATATAAATTTGTAATTCTTTTTTCAGTTTACGTTTAATAAAAACTATTATTTGCCTTTTAAAGCTATTTATACTCTATGTACTTTGACATATTATGACGGTATTGCAGATCTCGTATTAAATCTGCATGTTTCAAAATTTGTAAAAAATTCTGTTAAAGTGTTTATGATTAACATTGTTTGAAAGCGTAATCACTTCTTAAAAATAAAACATTGAGTGATAATAAATAAATAGACCAAGTAAGTCTTTTTAACGTATTTATTTTTTAAAGGCTTTTAAATTGTCATAACCTATACTTGTATTTAAAATATCTTTAAAATTTCCCCCATCTCCCAAACCCATAGTTTCAGTGACCTGAATTTAAACAAAAAAATTATTAAATTTCTTTAAGTAAGAAATAGTGTCGTTTTAGTGGAAAACAAACATCTAAGCGTGTTTGTTTCCTTGTATTTCCTCAGAAAGAGAGATGTGTTACAATCTCTATGTTTACAGTTTTTAGTTATGTAAACATTTTTTTTAGGCATAGTTAGGGAAAATTTTAAACGAAGTCCACATCCATGATTGTTATATTTCATGTAAATGTTGTTGTTCTTGTAATATTAGCTCTATATTCTTTAAGTTATATATTGGTATAATTTATTTATGAACAAATTTTTGTGTAGTAAGTTTTACCTATAGATATAAAAATCTCGTGGCAGAGTGTTTGTTATCGAACTCATCAGAAATGGCTTCACCTATTTTTATGAATTTTTTTGTGCATATTCGGTAGGTCTGGGAATAGGACGTAGGCTGTTTTTATATACCTAGGCTGTTAAAGGTTGTTAGTAACATCCCCTAAAACAATAAATATTAATGTTTATACTTCCTTAGAGAGCTAAAATTGTGTTCACTTATGTCTTACAAGATACATATAAAATATAATTCAGTTTTATATTTTGTCAGGTTCTACTAAGGGGTGAAAATGTAGTAACAACCCCTAAATCTATAAATATTAATTGAATGCAGCCTAGGAACGTGAGATTTGGTACAAAATATTCCTCATAGGCGCTAGAGACGCACTAAGAAAGGGTTTTAAAATATTTTGCTTTTAAAGGTTGGAACAACCCCTAAAACAATAAATATTGTTTGATATACGTTCCTTAAAGCTAAAAAGCTGAAGTTTTGTAAATTTATTTCTTACAAGACACATATAAAAAATAACACAGTTTTACATTTTGTCACTTTTTGCTAAGGGGTAGAAATGTAGTAACAACTCCTAAACAATAAAAAATATTAATTTTTACACTTTGCTAGAGAGCTGAAGTTTGTACATTTATTTCTTACAAGGTACATATAAAAATAAACCAATATTACATTTTGTGCGTGGTGCTAAGGGGTGAAAATGTGATAGCTACTACTAAAAACAATAAATATAAATTGGTATTCTTTCCTTAAAACAGAGAGCTGAAATTGGGAGCTCATTAATTAATTTAAAGAATCTATTTAAATACGTAATCTGATCAAAACTATCCCGATCTATGGATTCGCATAAATACGTATCTGGGTGATCTGCAACATGCAGCTAAGACTGTGATTTACCGGTCTATAGATTCTGCGGTTGAAAAAGAAGAAACTTAACTCTGAATTCTTTAATTTAAATTTTATTGAATTTATTCAGTCCAAATACCATGATAAAGAAGATTTACGGGCCGACAGTGAACAATAAATACTAATCTAATTGAAAATATTATGTAATAATTCACTTTCGTGCAATAAAAGACGAGAGAAAAATTTTACAAATTATGTAACACAGTAATGCAAAACATTCCCAGTAGCGAAGCAAGGGTATTCAGCTAGTAAATATATAATAAACTGATACAGTTTGTATACTATTTTGTAAATTAAGTAAATGTATTTTGAAGTGTGCAGTATGTTATACAATAATAATATTTATAATATATTATATTATATTATTATTTAATTATGCTTGTATACATAATATAATAAAATAGTCTTGTCCTTTCTCCCAGTTAAATATACCCAAATTCAAATTGTTCCTTTGAAAATTAAAAACTTAATATCCTCTTTACTAATTACATAAGGTACTGTTTCTATTTGTATTCTTTTTAATATAAATAACGTAGAGGCATAATAAGCAATATTATTGTAATTTGTATTTATACAAACATTGTTTCTATTTCTAGTTTAAAGGCTCCTTAAAACCAAACGTTTCACATTAAGATAAAAGCGGTTCAGCCAATTGCTTTCCTTTATATTCCAAGTTTATTGCATCTCTGTGCTACTTACTTATACAGCAGGTCTTAAACATTTACGTATTGAAATAAACAAGTAGTTACTTTTATTACTTCACTAAGATGTACGAGTGCATCAATTTCTTTTGTTGAATGTAATATTTTTAAACGTAAAACTAAATATATAATTAAAATATTAATTCAATCTTACACAAAATCAATACATAGATTTTTTATTTTTTATAAATCAATGAATCTCATTCAGCAGTTTTTATATTTTACAAATATATTTATTGTCAGACATTGTTTATAAATAAACTACTTATTAGAATTAAATTGTTATATTTAGCTTTATAATTTGTTTATTAAAATAATATTTTTACCCCTAAACAATGGTATAAATAAATATAGGCTTAAAGGGTAAACAGTTTTTCTTCTTTGTAATTGACCATGGAATCAAAAAATAAACATTAGCTATACATTCTCTTATAATTCAACGCGGAAGTGAGTGTCTGGTTTTTATGAGTACTACAAAAACAGTTGTTTAAGCTTAGAAAATATATACTATCATAAGTTGAACTCTAGCTCTAGGTCATTTTGAGAGAAAAAGTAAACTGACAAGAGATTGGCTAAAAAAGGCCTGGTATAAGTTAGTAATGATTTACTAACTAAGTTAAGTTAGTAATAAAGTATGTGTTGTTGTTTGTGGTCAGACACTAATATTTTGTTTTATTGTGTTTTGATGGAGCTTCTTTCTCCGTTTTGCTGTTAATTCTCAGAATATCGACACATGTCTGGTATATATTAAATAATTCAATAAAGTTAGCAATTCAATTCAATCACTCTGTTTTACAATTGATATGTTTTTGTTTTGCGCACTTTGGTTTGTACCTACTTTTAATATTTAAATGTTTGTATATAAATAAAATGAATTTACTACTGTCATAATACTATAAAGGGCTTTATGTTTAATTAATTGAACAGGAAGTAAATATTTTTTAGTACTGTAATAAATTAAATAAATAGGCCTATATGTTTACGATATAGTTATTATTTTATAATTAGTTCGTAAAACCATAATTATTTTAATAAGTTATGCAGCAAAGCAGTTTCAAACTTTAAACGAAATATACTGCTTTCTTGACATTTACTTCACAAGACAAAAGTTTTATTTGTATTAGGGGCATTCAAAACTTTATCAAGTTTACTTAACAAATTTCCCCGTAGACTTCAAGTAAAGTTTATATATTACAAACTTTGGAAATTGAATACTAAAAATTATTGTTTTAAGGTTGATTGTATTTTAATTCGAATTTGCGATACAGCTATGTGAATAAAAGTATATTTGGGAAACATTCTTCGAGAAAGGATTATAAATATTATCTTATTTAACACACAAGTACGATAGGGTAGCCAAGATTCATATATTTTCTATCTATATTTTTTTTACATATTTTTGAAAGAATATTTGTTATTTTGTATTAATGATTTTTTTATCACTCCATTGGACGCACGGGTTCAGGTGTACCCCATCCATTTATTTTTGTGTAACACTATCAGTTGATAGCACGGACGACATGTTTTAAGTGTGGAGCTTTCTCTAACTCTCAGTTGACGTTGCTTTCGTGAGTTTAGTTTGTGATTAATTAATTAATTATTTTTGAATTCTATACAGTCTGGGGTACAGTTGTATCCCATGCGACCACTATCGTACTAGATGTTCGTTTTTATAGTTTCGACTAATGTTTAAGTTTTTTTGTAGTTATATCAACGTTAGGTACAAGTTAGGTACATATTTATTGTTATTTTAAAATTAGTAAACGTGATAGATCACAGTTGTTGCTCTGTCTGTATGAGATGGAGAACGATGAAGATTTAGAGGAAGTTCTCTGATGATTTAAATAAGATTTTTTAATGTTTAACGTTTCCCAAAACAATGGAAGTGAGGATAAAGATATGGACACAGAATATTCAAAGAAACTATTTAGAACGATGTTCTAAATCAAGATGCTTAAAGAAATATTGCTCAATCCGAACTCCGTTTGGCAACCGTGGGTTTTATATCGGGAAAGATACAGAAACAAGGTGTTATTTAGAGCCATATATTATATGACTAATATATCTCGTACCCCGTGCTTTAATCTAATACAAAGTTTTCATAAACAGCAAAGTAGACCCAACTTTAGAATTAAGAAATATTATTTACAGTGAACTATTTTTCACAAGACATGTTGGTTATAGTTACTTTTATATATATACATTTATTTATATAAATTAATGCCTAAATTATAATTATTTTTGTTAATTAAATATGTTTAAATAGTACTTAGTATTTTTTTAACCAATCTTGACTTAAAATATTGTTTATAAGGAATAACATACTAATTATTTGACTTTAATACATCTGTACCCCGCGCGACAACTCAGGATATCAAAAAAAAAACGCGACCACTAGAATGTTAATTTAAGATTATTTTATACATTATTTTAAACCTGTCATTGGACTATCAAATTTGGCACATTACTTGCATGTATTGACTTAGTTTAAAGGGGGTTTTTGTTTGTACTTGCTAAAATATTTGTTGATGACATCAAAAGATATTGATAATTTTGACATGGAATAAACACTATAAAATTCC
>JAGFPH010007864.1:0-27771 GCA_018207615.1 Philaenus spumarius | reverse complement strand
TTAAAACCATGCCTTTATTAGAGGTTCCAACTGTAACAGACAGCGCTATATCCTTTCAACTTCCAGTTAAAATAAAAATGATCAAACACTGAGTAATTGAACAGAGTGGAAACCTGGTGAAACAAAAGCTAGTATTTATTAAATATCATAAATCTGTTAGTGGTTCAAACTGTAGCAGACTGGAACCTATTGACAAGTTACTATGGAATATTTATTACTCACTGCTCCTCTAATAGAAATGTAATAATAATATATTTTAAAATATTTAATTTGTTACAAAGCAAATATTACGCCACTAAAAATAATCCTATATCTTGTAACATTTATAATTTTATTAGTTACATTTGTAAAAGTTAACAATCATACATAAAATATAGTTTGCATAAGTAAGTGCAGAGTTTTTCGTAACTCATATTTTTTATGTGATTGTTACTGGGTCCAAAGTAAACACCAAATCAATGTTCATTTGTCAAAAAAAATTTCGGTTGTCCTGCTGTAACTAAAATTATTTTTTCATTCAAAAATTAGTATCTAAAATTAATTACTTAACGAAACAATACCAAGTTTGTATTAAGTCTTTATATTAGTTCTATCTAGATAGGGAAACGTTATGTTGACTTGACTTAAATATTTTAAAAATTCAGGTCGCTTTAATTTCACAAATAGAAATAACAAAAACTAGCGATTTTCCGAAAAAATTTTTAAAAATAACAATGTATAGTTAAATTTTAATTTCCTATCGATTGGTTTTAAATTTGTTTAAATTGTTTGGAAAATAATGGACAGATGGAATTTTTCGCCAGACGTGCACTTCCCAATTAGGGATGATGTACAGGATCGGACGGCAATGCAATAATGAAATAGAATAAATAATATTGTATTGCAATAAATTTAACCAAATGCGTTTACTATTGACAAAGAAAACTGTTTGTTTACACACACATTTTTATTAAATTTATTATATTGCTAAGTACGTTTAAGAGTTGTATTAGTTACTAAACTGTAAGTTGCAATATTTTTATTGACAGATTAAATTTCAGTTAAGAGGCAAAATGGAGTAATAATAGATAATAAAAAAACATTGCAATACTTGAACAATTTAATAAAAACAAAGAAGTACTTTAAGGCCAACAGAAGTGTTCTAAATGTCGCCTTTCAACAACCTTCCAAGACCTGCACCTTTCATCGTGAACGCTCTTGCACGTTCAAACACACCGGCAAGATTCATCTTGTGAATTAGTGTGATTCATCTTGTATCGCAGAAGACTCAGCAGCAATCCTAGAGACGAGATTTTCTTCGGTTTCTACAGGCGCTTCGTAAACTAATTCCTTCATTCACCCTCAAAGAAAAAAATCTATTTAATTCAGATCTGGAGATCACGGTGGCCACAGGACCTGTCCATTATGTCCGATCCATTGCTATCCATAAATAGTATCAAGATAGTTAATGACAATGCTGCCAAAATGCGGATGAGTGCCTTCATGCCGAAACCAAATATTTTTTCCAGTTTCTAATGCTTTATCGTCTAAAAATTCACGAAGTATGTCTCGCAAAAAAACTAGATAGGTAGGCATAATGTTGATTGGGCGACCCAATGATACGATTGTCCAGTATTCCAGCCCAAACATTCACAGAAAACTTGGCTGGTGGTGGATTATTTCCATTATGTGAAGATTTTAAAGGACCCAAATATGACTATTTCCCCATTGTAAACGTTGCCTCATCTAAAGCAATATATTACGTAGTAAATTTAGATAGAAAATATCCTGATTCAAACACCACCGAAAAAAATACTCTAGGTACGAAGTAACCAGGAAGCAGTGAATTAATATTTTGAAAGTGGAAGGGGTGAAGGTTTATTCCCTCAGAACTTGAAAAAAATGTAGTATAACGTGGGTTATTTTGATGAGCAACTGATCATATGCTTGCTCTAGGATTTTTCTCAAACTTATCCAATATATGATCTTTAAATTGTACACTACGAACACTAGGCCCGCAAGTGTCCCTCAAGCTGGCTTAAAACGAACCATTCTCCTTTAATCTATTGTGCACTCTAAATACAAATTTAGCTAAAGGAAGTTGATGACTGGGAAAATAATCTCCACATACAGTCTTCTGTTTTCACAAGCATATCCAAGTACAACGCCAAACACGTAGTGCATATCACAATACTCAGAGTTTGTGTAACTTTCTGTAATTAATGTAAGCAAACACAGTTTAAAACACACACAAAATAAATCTAAAATGCTTCTAAATGCAATATTATGGACACAATATTGTTTGCTGCTTTTTTAGAACAATAATAAAGTCAACAAAAACAGAATCAGCTGGTTATCATCAGCCGATTATTACTATACCATCACTAACAATAAGACAGACAACACATTTTGAATCAGCTGACGCCTACGAATCAGCTGATTCAATTTATTAGATGGCAAGATTTAGTTTAGCAGTAACAAAAACAACTCTTAAATGTACACACCAATAGCACACATTTAATAAAAATGTGTGTAAAATGTGTTTTTCTGTGTCAGAATTCACGAATCGCATTTCTTTAAATTGTTTTTACAATAAAATATATTTTTGTTTCATTATTGCATTGCTGCCCGATGTTTTCCATCATATCCAAGGACAGTTTAACTGCCTGGCAAAAATGCAATAAGTCCGTTATTCTCCAACCAATTTCAAAAACTATAAAACCAATCGGTATTGGCTTAATAAAACATTCATGACATTTTTATAGAGAAAGCGCTAGTTTTTTGTTATTTCCGTTTGACAATTTTAAACATCTGCCATTTTGAAAATATTTAAGTAATGTTAACATATTATTTTTTATTCAGTTAGTTATACAAAGAGTTGGTACAAATTTGGTATTATTTCGTTAAGTATTTTTTAAGATATTAATTAATTGCTTAATAAATAAATGTTGGTCACAGTAGGAAAACCAATATGATTTTAGACAAATGAACAGTGTTTTTTTATTTACTTTGGACCAAGGAACAATCCCTGAAAATATAACACAAGAGTTACGGAACATTCTGTATATTTAAAAAAGTATTAATTAAAAACATGTCTGTTTTTTTATGATCTGAACTTAATTTAATTAGTTGACTAAAATACTGCTTTATAAAGATTGTTATTTACACTTCCCGTGAACGGTATTTTTATTTTGTTTTTCTATAAGTTCATCTTAACCAGAAGAACACAGGCATTCTTTTAATCTTTAAAGAGAAACGTCTTTATGCACATTAAAGTTCTTTGTTGTTTATGTTTTAATCTGATTTACTTACATAGTTATTATATTTAATTTGATCGATTCTCCCTTCATAAAGAAATGTGTTACCTACTTTGGGTTTGTGAGTTAATCTTTGAAATTACATGAAAAAACTTTGTATTGTAGTTTCATTGCTACTTTTCATATCTCAATATAACGCGAGTTTCGTATTTTGCCAATAATTGTATTCTTTACTCCAAAGATATTTTTCTTTCTAAGAACAATAGAAACTTTGAAATATATTTCAGAAAATATTCTTTTAATCCTGGTGAATGACAAAATAATTAATTGCAATATCTAAAAAGTAACTCTTATACTATTTACCGAAAAAAAAAACATTATTCTATGAAGTTATTATAAAACAAACTTCATATTTGACGTACGTTTCCGATTTGTCAATATGCAAATACAAATATAATTATTTATTGGCCTCTGTCAACAAACTATGTATACATAAAAATTTCAATATTTACTACAATAGTTCTGTTATTAGTTAGTCTTATGTAAGTAACGAGAAACGGGTTTTTGAATAATAAAATTACATAAAAATTTGTATAAAGGTAAATTATGTTACGATACTACGCGTGATTTACATTGTTTTGAGTAATTTATCGTTAACATATATATTCATTTAGTATCAATAATGCAACAGAAAAGTAATTATATTCAGAATTTCTATTTATTTACAAAAAAGTAGGACGATCTATTTGAAGTATTATTGATTGCTGATACTGCTTTGTAAAGTTATAAATGTATATGTTGTTTATTAAATTATAAGAATAAAACACTAGAATAAAAACCGTAAACTGTAAACAGCATATGTTGAAAAAATAAAATGCAACTGATGGCGATTGCGTTACGGAGAAAATTACAAGAGTTGGATTTACTTCTAACAATTAATTTAAGTATTTCAATATATTAGAAAGTAAATATTTATCAATAATAAAAGTAAGTCTATCTAGACCTCTAAGATCTTTAAACTAAGTAAATATATCAATATTGTCCTGCTATTATGCATAATACGTAGAACTTTGAACAGTATTAAAAAAAATATAAAAGTTTTGTTATATCATTATGGGTTTATATAAACTTTGAAATTTTTTATTTTGTAGGTACAAAATGTTGCTGTTAAAAATATTTAAAATTATTTGGTTTTACCCTTAGCAGCCTTTGCCTGTAAACATTTATGTTAAAAAAAATAATAATTGCCTTTGTAATAGTAAGTGCATAATTAGATTTTGTAACGTGTCCAAATTTTGGGATAAGTTCACAGAAAAATTTTCTTAGGAATTTAAAAGTTAAAACATAATTTTTATTTGCAACGCCATATCCAAGCAATTTGAGAGGTTATTAGTTTTAAATATTTTTCGAAACAAAAGAGAGTAACTGTTTTAGGTTTTGGTTATAAATGTTTAATAATCTAAAATATCGTTTACGTGAAGATTAAGTCATATGCATTCAATATCATAGCTCATAAATAAGGTTTCCCAAGCTTTATCGTAATTACCACAAGGCATCGTTATTAATAAATTACAGGCAGTGATTCAATTAATTGCCTCTATGTTTGTTTTTTAAAACAATATTATCTCAAGAACAGTTTACTATACTTTACGAATTATTTATAAAACTCAGTATGCATGTTTATTACATTAGTTTATAAACAAAAATTTTCTATTTCAAAATAGCGGGGGTCAAAACTTTTTAATTTTTAAATGTATACAAAACTACAAACCATACTATACAATTTATAGTTAAACAAATTTTATTCAATTTAAAGAAAAATCCAACTGTCTTTCACGTTTTATCATTGAATCATAGGCAACTGAGAAAAATTACTTCTTGTTGAACATTGTTTTCCTTGATTATTGAAGAAATTCATATTATTGGTAATTAATCTAAGTAAGAAGATCTTTATAATATAGGCCTAATGTAAAGAAAGACAAAATTTATAACTTTTTTTTTAATAAACACATACATATTACAAGAAAAAACTAGCTTTATTATGCCACATTTTTTAATTAAAAATTGTTTTATTATTTGTTAATGACTTACTTATTCATTTAATTATATAAAATGATCAGATGCTGTATTTAAGGTAAATGTACCATCAAAGCTGTAAACAGCGTCATCAATTACAGGAGCCCCATTAAACTTAAAAAGTTGAAATCGTTACCGTCTGGATAAAAGTTGTCATTAAATTTATTTGATATTTTCTTGTGTTGTGGCGAATTGTTTTAGTTTATTTTATTAGTATTAACACTATTTATTAGAAAGGAATTATTTTTGTTGCACTTTCCGCTTATCTCAGCAGACTTTTCCTTTGTAATTTGTGTCTTTAACGAATTTGCTTAGTTCAATCCAGTAATACTTTTTCACATCATAGTATGGTAATGATGATATATACTAAAACGTTTTGTTTAAAGTTTATCATTTGGTGTTTAATCCAAATGTAGTTATTAGTAATTATTGTTCTTAGGAAGAACCTATGAATTTTGTATTATAGTAGGACTTTAGGGATTTTAGTGCACATTTTAAAGTTTAAGGCTACTAGACCTCAAAATACAACTAGAATTTGTAGTTATATATCGCTTTTTAAGGACACGACAATTGCAGTACAATTATAGGCTACAAATTAACCTACTTAAATTCAAATATATAGTTAAATTATCTTATCGAGTTATATCTTGTTACTTATATTATTCAAACTTTATTGGGATAGACCAGACCAAGATAAGAACAATATGTAGGATTAAAAAAAAATGTAATACCACCCAAACTCTTTCAATATGAAAAATATTCTAACCGTTTATAGTTAATATAACTTCTAAGAGAAGTACCAACAAATAATTTGTAAAAGTTTTTTTTTAAATACCAAATATTAGCATGTATGGGGTAACAAAATAAAAGGTTCAAGATAAAAAAAAAATATATCTGAAGTAGTCACATTATCACGTCTGTTCAGAGATATTGAACACAACATTATATTTAATATTTTAAAATATAATTTTGTGCGTTTAAAGTCAATACTGCGGAAAATTCCTAACGGTTTTTTTTTGGTGAAAATTGTAAATGGAGTGGAAGCTTATTGTGTGTTTTATATATATATTTAAGGAATATAAGGAATATATATATATAAGGATTATGCCTAAACTGTTATTTTAAAGTGTGCAATTGGTGGTGCAATTAGTTGAGAGAAGCAGGTGAGTGGCGTCATAACTTGTTGTATGTGGTACGTCACATGCCCGTACTTGAGGGGTATGACATCTAGGACACGCAGTGGGGTATAACGTATCAGGAGGTATGACGTATTGAGAAGCAAGTCGTAGTGATGGAATATGTCACGTATGAGGGGGTATGACGTAGTTAGGATGTGTAGTGTGATGTGGTGGTTTATCAGTAAAATTTGTAAATGAGTCAACGTTGAACTAAAAATGAAAAGAAATAATTTCACTTGGACACTCTGATGTTATCTCTACAAAAATAAAACCTCATTAAGCTGCAAACTAATTATAATTATCAAATTTAGGAAACATACATTTTTAATTGTATTTGATTTTTTTAAATTAAATACCTCTTCCATCCCTAATTAAACTCATATACCCCTTCCACTTGTACAACCAAACCATAAAAGCATCTTACAATATGAAACCAAATAATTTCCTTTGGTCTTAACGAACAAGAAATAAGTCACTGACAATGTATATCTTGTGTAAACAATATGGCATTAGAGAAAAGTAGAAGTGTAACTTTCTTGGATCGATTCAGGACCAGTACAAAATTTGTATTAATGTATTGAAAAAAAAAAAATATTATATTATACAATATACAATCGAATTAACGATTTTTTTCATTTTTAGTTTAACCTTGACCAATTTTGTAATTTATCAGATCTACACCACCACCCCTCATTACAAATTCATACGTCACACCCTAACTACGTCATACCCCCTCAATACGTCATACCCCTTAAAACGTCATATACCTCACTCCGTGCACGTGACCACAAAAATAAATGGTGATATCACCTCCCGCTTCCCCACTACTGATTCAAATTTCATTGTAATGGAATAACTGTTTACCAAACTGAGTTAAATTAATTAAAAAACCGAACGTATATAGTTTCATACTAATAAATACCCGTAAACTTTCTAAATATACAGTACAACAACTAAAGTTAGCAATAGTTTTCTGTTTATTGACAAACTAAAATATATTTTCAATAAAAAACACACAAGCTTGACAATTAAAAATAATAGATTTAAAAAAATACAAACTCTTTTATTATAACCAATATCTAAAATGATCAAGTTAGTTTAAACATTATAATCAATATCTAACTTTTTTATCAAAAATGCATTTTTACCGCTAAAGCAAAGATTGGAAAAAAATATTTCAGGACAAATACATTTACTTGTATGTTCTTTGTAAATATAATATAAAGCCTACTCAAATGTATTACTTAAATCATCTACGTAACAATGTTCACTGAAAATGTTTCATAACTGCAACCATTATCATTATTGTTAAGCTAAGGTAGGTATGTAAATCAAAATAATTAATAGATCCCTCAGTAGGCGAAAGATATTATACACTTTCTAAATGTTATGAAAACAGTTTGTTGAAATATTTTTTGATTCGACCAACCTTCACTACAAGGTTTAACCCTAATAGTCGTAGGACAAAAGTTTATTTATTTAGTTGTGACCTTATGGAAATTTCTAAATCTAATACGACCGTAGGCCAAACTGAAAATAATTGTTTTAATAAGCTAACACCGATCTTAACATATTAAAAACTTTAAAACATTAAATTCGAGTATAAAATATTGTTTTCACAAATTGAAACCAAACAAATAAAGTTATTCTACTATTAGCATTATTCTCTTGAAAGTATAAACTAGGTAGTGCATTATGCAGATTGCAAGTCATATAATAACATTGAAATATTCTGGAAATGTATGTACAGAAACTTAGAGTTAATGCTTGAAATGCTATATTCAAATTATATATCTTAGAAGTTATAAATTGCATAACTCTAGGTTTCACTTCATAACATATTCTCTGATAATAGTAATATGACAAGATATATTTAATTGTTAGTTTATTGAAGTTTCCTAATACAGTAATTAGAACTTGAATAATTAATTTTGGAATGTTTAAAATAATAATTCATGTAAACAGTAAAACAAATTTGAATCAATTTCTATAAATTACAAAACGTAGTAATGTTCAGCACATATTATTTGTAAATGTATGTATAAATAAGTATAAGTTACTCTTTACAATATTCTCTCTAATACTTTAGTAGTATACAGGCTGTCCCCGAACTGAATTTCTTTACTCCTTTCGTGGATATGTTCCTGGGATCCAGACAAACATACTTCACAATGTAAACATGGGTCTACGGTGCTCATTTTTCCGTCTGTCTGTATGTGTTTTTTACAAAATACTTCATATTTTTCAAGTAAAAGAGATATTGAGATTAAACTTAGTATACCTTAAATAGTAACCTTTTTTCATTGTACAAAAAATTTGAAAATTATTTTAAATATTTAAAAAATGGCGGCCGTTTGTAGTTTTTAATGTCAAATATCTCAAAAACCGCAAACTTTACAAAATAATGACAAGGGAAAAACAAGTTTACTTTTTTAATTACAAACACAAAGTTGTTGTTATTTTATCTGTAGCCTACCTCAAAGGATAACAGAGATATTGAAGAAAGGAAACATGTATTACTTGGTAGTTGTCAACAATATCCAGAATTACTCTAGAAACAAAATATTTTAATGTTAATATGAGCTAAAATAATAATTTATTTGCATAATATACCGAGAAATTTCTGAGCTGATTCAACTAGCAAAAAATAATGAAAAAAGTTAATATATTCATAGGTCCAGAAATGCTTCTTTAGAGAGTTACAACTGGCGAAGATTTCACCCGTGTTTCAGATTACGCACAAAAACGAATCCCTATTGAAATATGTAGGGCGTTAATTAAGGTATAAAATTAAATTTAACTTACATAAGATGAGCAGATAAATTTAATAAAATAGGACCCCTGTAAATCATGTTTTTTGAGATCGAATTTTGTGTTTTGGGTCCAATATCGCAACAGTTATTGCAGTTACAGAACTGGGACCTATTTTATTAAATTTATCTGCCAATTTTACGTAAAACTAGTTTAATTTTACACCTTAATTAACGCCCTACATATTTCAATATTGATTCGTTTCTGTAAGTAATCTGAAACACGGGTTAAATATTTCGCCAGTTGTAACTCTCTAACGAAGAATTTCCGGACCTATAATTATATTAAATTTTTTCATTATTTTTTGCTAGTGCAATCATCTCAGAAAGTGCTCGGAACATTATGCAAATAAATTATTATTGTAGCTCATAATAACATTAAAATGTTTTGTTTCTAGAGTAATTTTGGGTATTGTTGACAAGTACAAAGAAATGCGTTTTTCTTTTTTTTGTCAATATCTCTGTTATACTTTGAGCAACAGACAAAATGAAAATAAAACATTGTGTTTGTCATTAAAAAAAGTAAACTGATTTGTCTCTTGTAATTTGTTTGTAAAGTTAGTGGTTTTTGAGATATTTGACATACGTACAGACAGACAGACGTAAAAATAAGCATCATAGACCCATGTTTACATTGTGAAATATGTTTGTCTTGATCCCAGGAACATATCCACAAAAAGGGTCCAGAGAGTTCGGGGACACCCTTATGTAAAAAAAAAAAATTGTTTTCATACACACTATTTATACAAGATAACTATTGCAATTACTTTTATATCTGTGAAATGTATTGTTTTACAAATTTTCATTGTAATAATATTTAGTGGTACTTTTAAATAATGTGTTACATCGTTCAAAAATTCGTATGAAATTTTATGTATATACTGATTATGAATACTTAATTCATACGTCAATAACAAATATAACTCAACTTAATAAAATAATTACGTAAATTTTACAAATCAAAGTTAATATTACAATTTAAAAAAGTAAATCTATAAACTAAGATTTTTGGGTTCGAAAGTATACAACCGCACTCCAGCTGTTTTGATAGATAAGTTGCAAATTTATACATTCCAAAAATATCTAATTTTTAAGACATAACAAAACAAATAAACGTTAATAGAATGCACGAATTAAATACAGAAATAAATCTTAAATTTAAATATTAGACGTATATTTTCAATAAAAGCAGTCTGTGAATGCGAACGTAAATAAACACGATTTTTTTAATCCAACATTGAAACTATTTAACATATAAGTAAATAATGAGCTGAACTTGTGAGAACAATGTAGATGAAATAAAACAAGAACACAACATCACACAACTAATACGTTTAATAGATCAAACGCGTTTCAACGACAAAGTCGCCATTCACAGTCGCAAAGCTACAAAAGCCAAACTACAACCACTTGTACCCAAGTTGTAGTTTGGCTTTGTAGCTTTATCATTGAGGATGGCGTCTTTGTCGTTGAAACGCGTTTGATTTATTAAACGTATTTGTTGTGAGATTGTGTGTTATTGTTTTATTTCATCTATTTAACATAACTTAATACATAAAATACAAATATAACAATACAGGAAAACCAAGATCTTTCAATTTATGAAGTTCTGTAATATATAAACACTTATTGTTTAACGTACTTTACATAAAACTACAGATATTTGATATACATCGATGTTCACGATTCGATACATGGACCAATATAATGTGTATAGCAAGGGACCAAATGTATTGGTTGTATCGATTTATGTTTAATCGATTAAAATTTAAAAAAAACTGAGTTCTATCTTACAGTTTCTAGTGACAGTAGTTTTTTTACTTTGTAAACATAATTATATGAGATGGTAACATCAATTAAGTTGTTTTGTATTACAGAAATGAAATCATAAACAATAAATAGCCTAAAGTTCTGTGCAGTTATTTGAAACACGCGTGCACTTTTTAAATTGAAATACTTAGTACAGAACGGACGCGCTACCTATCGTCACGATTCTAAAACTTAGCCCATCTGATTTGTTCAGTGAGTCCGCATTAGCATCCGATTTCCTACATTCCACAACCAGCAATCTCCATTCAGACTGTTCGGTGTTCGCTTATTGTCATAAAAATGTATTTCCATAAATCGCAATATAAATAATCCACGTTTCACTGTAAATCAAAATTAAATTACCGCAATTTTATAAACGCCAGTTGAGATATTCGCAAAATCAAGTGCAGTGTTAAAGATCAAATGTTTGTTTAGTTTTAGTTCTTTGTGGAAGGCTAAATTTCCCTTTGTGTTGTATCCAGGTTTTTAGTTTATATTTATTACATGGTTAAGGCTATGAATAAAATGCCTTGAGATTAGCTCATAATTGTGTCTTTGTACCCATATTATATTAGTTATTAAAACATGCTATCGATAGATTGATTTAAATCAAAATGTAGTCTTTTCAAAAGTTATAACTTAAGTAAATATTGTCAACTTTTAAATTTTGTATGATAAAAATTTGTTGTAACGCTCACAGTTATCACTTTTACCACATGTGAAGTAGGTAAATTTAAATTTTAGATTTTATACAGTTTACCAGTTAAATATCCTACAGTTTTAAATAAGCCAAGTGATCAAGTTTGCTGTTTGAATTTGTTCGAAATTGTTTTAAAACTTGAACTCATACTCATGTGATTTACATACGAGTATACAAATAAATTGTAGTTGATCTATATACAACCAAATGTAATTAAAGTTATAGTTGAATGGATTTTGTGTAATGTTAAAAGAAACTACTTCTGTAAATCACCTGCTCGAACTGCATTGACTGATAACTCATAACTTGAACTTAATTTTCAACTCTAAAGTGTAACTTTCACTTTATGTTATCTAAATCAGTTTGTATTAGGTTCTTCCTTGGCAGATGTATTTCTGGTTCATCGTTTAGTTACGTGACCAAACTTTACTTTAGTACACAATTTCTTTGGAACCCAGCTGTATCAACTGAACTTACTCTTCGAACCAGAAACATCCTGTGTAGTTATTATTTACAGTTTTTGTATACATATATCATTAACTGACTGAACCAATAACTAGAATTTTGAGTTCGTTATTAGGATAAGTTAATTGTCTAAAGGTGTCTTATATTTTATAGGTGTGGAGAATAGAAACAACGTTTTCAATCCTCTATCTTCAAAAGGAGATTAATTAATTAGAAATTAAATTTTCAATAAATGAATCTATCAATTAAAAAATACACAAGTTAATAATATCTTAAATTTTCTTCTTTTTTTTTAAATTTATTTAATACAATGTATAAATAATTATTAGGAGATATTCATACCTAAAAATGTATTTTTTATGTTTTATTGTATAATATATATGTAAACTGCCCTTTGGAATAATTATGTTTTTGCAGCTTTATATACCATCCTTTTAATACTCATTTATATTTGAATATCTAAATTTGTTTGTCATTGTTATAACATTTTTTTTTATACAATTGGGAATGTAAGTTAAATTTCAAGGCACATTTTGAAGAGCAGCTTTATTAACGTTTATCTTAGTAAGTAGCATTGTTTTTATTTGATCTCGCATTATTTCACCAATTATCATTTACTATCCACGCGACCATTATTTCAAAATAGCCACAGAAGGTACGTGGTTTCAGTTCTAACTTACAGGCTTTAGCCACAGTATGTTTACCATCATTCATAATTCAATAGTAGAATAAAGTAACTTATAAATATTTTTGTTTACATAAATGCCATTGCATCACGATAGAAAACAATTAAACTGTAATAAGTAATGGTGTAATACAGGAAAATAGTAAATTTTCATATTTCTTCTAAGATAGCGTATATTTATATTTGAATGTTATTGGGAATATAGAAACTGTTGTTCGAAATTGAAACTGTTTAAAATAATTGTAGAAAATGTTTATTCAACGAGCTTTATGCTAAGATAAATTATTATTTAACAATACAAATTTGTATATATTTTCTTCAAATTTAACTTCTGTTTTACAATTTTTTTAACTTGTATGTTGAAATAGCCTATATAAAATATATAAAAAGAATTCCTAATATTTCCAAACTATAGACATTAGGTCGTTCCTTTGCCGTTACTAAAATTTATGATTTTGATAACGTGGTAAACCATCTTGATGGTAACTTTTTATTTTTAAATAGACATGTGATAAAAAGAAAGATACAAGGCTATTTTTTTAAGGCAAATTTAATGGTGAAAATAGTGGATCAATATCATATTAATCCTGAAATAATTTGTATTGTAAAACTAATTATTTTCTTTATTTTACCAAGAAAATGTTTACATTCTTTTCACATTGATTTAGGCAATATAAAAGTACACATTGAAATTAATTATTTAATGTAATGTTAAAAAGCAGACAGACATAAAGTAAGTTAAAATACAAATAATAATTTGAGTCCTTTTATAAAACATAATAGTCAAAGAGATGTTTAAATGCAAAATATTTTAAACATTTAAATTAGGTACATCTATTGATGTGTAATTTACCTTTCGATTTTTTCTTGAAACTTGATATTGTAATCATGTATGTCATGATAGTATTATTATTTGAAAAATAAGTAAAGCATTGTTAATGATTTAAGACCGTAGAACAAAAACAAAAGAAAACTATGTTTAACCAATAAAAGGCAAGTGTAAAAGTTATCATAATCTTGAATTTCTCTTTATGTGTTGTTTATTTTCGAAACACTATACAGTTTCCATACTTCTTAAACACTTATTATAATTTGTAACTTTATTATCTGAATAACAAGACTTACTCTGATACTGAGTTTCTCTGGGAAGAAAAACCAACATGAGTGTACCAAAACAAATATATATAACGGAGGGGTATAAAATAACGATGTTTACCAAACAGACCTCAGCCATCCATTATGTATAGGTCACCGAACATATAAAATTGCTTCTCCTTGTTATTTTTTAGGATTTACAAGAATAGGTCAACCTAGATAATTTATGTAACGTTGTGTTTAGTTGTGACATTGTGTTTGAAAAAATATTTAGTATTCCGATTATTTTCATGTATAAAATAAATATATATAACATACTTATACAAATTGTTACTTAATTTAACTTATAAATTTAAACGATTTGCCTAAAATCGCCCTGTGAACAAATATAATTAATATTATGGTATTCACATGTTTAATTCTATATCCATAAAAACAAATATACATACATAAAACATTTATAATTGTTCCACTCTTACAATATAATTAATTTTGGTATTAAAAGGTTGTCAGGAATTTTATAATTTTAAATAAGTAACAAATACAGAATCAAATTAATAAATACGTTATGGATCAAAAACTAGAACGTGTAAAAATGGTTTTCTTTTTAGTCTATTTACGGGGGTTGTAGACAACTACGTATATAATCATCATTAAAAATATAAGTATTACAGCAATTACATCTTTTTTAATTTCTTTTAATACAAACAGTTAATATCTACACTTGCATTTCTTTATTTCTGTTTGAGAAAATGTTAAAAACTTTTGTTTTGTACAGCATTAACGACACAAAAAAGAAACTTAGCAAATTCAACATTAAAAGTTATATTATTTTCACACAGGAAAGTCGCTGTAAATAATAAACAAAAATGTGAACGCTAAGTCATTTTTGTTTTAGCTTCGTGAATTATTGTGAACAGATGCAACATTCACCTTGGTTTCTAAAACGTCAAAAGACAACTTAATTTAAAACTTGAATTACCTATATTTGTTTTTTATTTTACATGTAGTACTTATTTTTGCATAACTTAATTTGTATAAACATGTTTATCGCGAACTACATTTAACCTTACAAACATAATAGGAGTACTATAGAATTTAAAAACAGTTATAAGATAATTAGCATTGTATTACAAAACTGACTTCAGAAAAAGAGTTTATGATAATTACGTCAAACAGATAGAAGGAAAATAATTAAATAGAACTTTACTAAGCTAGCAATTTCCAAGCAATAAATTTATTTGAAAAAAACTGCAAGTTGCAGATAAAATTACTGCTAAAATGGTATCAATTAAACTGAATTAGAAAATGTAATTACGACTAAAAGAGAAACAAACACATCTTCACAAAGACAAATTGCTGAACTTGCATAATTGAAACCCTAATGAGTCAAAAGGATATCCACGTGATCAATCTAAAATTTAGGTTAATTGTTAAAACAAATTTAATCAGTCTCAAACTAATATAAACCTTAAAAATAATTTTAAAGAAATAAAAAAATCACGTGGGTTCTATTTACATAAACAAGTTTGTATTTCTTATTGGAGTATACAATTTTAAAGCCAATCTCTATAAAAAAATAGTTTTTAGTGTTAACTTTATTTAAATTTATAATATTAATAATAAATATTAAATTGTGTTCAACATGTTTGAGATAAAACTGAATACATAAACAAACATTGCACTAAACAATAAAATAATTAACTTAACAAAATACAAATAATTAATATTTAATATTTATTTCTACAATATAGTTTCAATTGTAAAACAAATAGAACGAAACAAATATACGATTAGTAAATACAATGTATATCCAGAACCATTAAACAAATGTTGACCAATACCAAAGCCATTTTATATTCTACCTAATTCAACAGAGAATAAATATTGGTATTTAAAAAATCAATAACTTCCGTATAGGCAATATGAACCAAGAACCGTTATAATTCTTATGTAAAACAAAATATTTCTGAATTGGTTCTATAAAAACATGCATTCATTTACATTTACTGTATTTTCTTTGTGTTTTTTTATCTATGTTTTGAATTTGAAACCTGTATATGTAAACTAGAATGGAAGCCAACTATAACCAACTATAAGTTATATAATAACTGGCATTACAATTGTAACCCAATAAACAGATTATTTTGTGGTCAGTTTAAAGAACCACTGATTGTGACTTTTACTTTAAACTGTGCGATGTCAGACATGTAATTAGTTCTTCTTGATTTATGCAAGTAATAATTTTATTAATCAATAATAATAGTTAATAATTGATACATCATAAGTAATGAACATTTAATAAAACTGTGTGTTTATAACTACAGATTATATATAAAAGTATGGGTATCCAAACTACTTACCGCGGGTCAAATCCGGCCCGCCAGTGTCATTAATCCGGCCCGCGACAACTAATGGCTTAATGTTGTTTTGATAAGTTTTATAAAAAAAACAAAGATTGATAGTAACTAATTTTTATTTACTTGCTAGTTGAAGCTAAATGACAAGTATTATACCCAGTAAATTTAACATAAGCATAAAAACTAACAAATAATTGAAATGAATGCCACTAACATTATAAACATAATGAAATTTAAATATATATCATATAAACATTATAACATATAAAATACTAATGCTATTTATGCAGTTGTGATTTCCTACTTAGTTTGTAGTTGTAGACTATTTTTACTAGTACCAATTATTAAAACAGATTTAAGATGATCATAGGTTAACTTAGATATGTAAACATTATTTGGTGTGTTCATTTTGGAGAATGTTTTCTCACACAAGTAATAAGTATCAAAAACAGAAAACAGCCTACAAGCAAATTTATTAAAATTATCAAATTGTACTACTAGAAGACTTTTACAATTCCAACAAAGATGTTCCTAATTATATCACTGCACTGTAAATAAATAATTTCCAATTGAAGTTCCGGGGATATATGTCCAATGCCGATATGAAAAGGATTTTAAAAAAACTCTTAAGGCTCTGCAGTACATAAATCTTGTCACTTTTCTCTCCCATAAGAATAATGTTACACTTGAACATGCGTACCGCTGCCAATTTTAATCCCACAATTATGATTTACGGCTTATTTCAAAGATCAAGTTAACGCGGATGTTTCCCTTTTTTAAAAAATCGCAATTTGTTGATAGTTTTAAAAAAAAATGAGTTCAAGTTTGAAAACAATGTTTCAAGTTTTTGATTTTTTGTTGGTCAATGAAAAACGATATCGAAATTTTCAAAAAAGGAAAACATCCGTTATTTTATCTTCTATCTGGTAGAAAAAAATGAATTTTCTAACTTATAAATTAAAGCAGATACAAGTGTTCAAAGGAAGTAATGTACCTAGACGTACGGTGTCGCTCTCGCGCGGTTCATATAATAACTACTCAGTTGCGTATGAATATAACTTTTACAGATAAAAGGCACTACTTTCAATATTGTCTGCAATATTAGAACTGAAAAATTATCGAATTTAAATTATTCAACGAAAAAAACACGTAACTTATAAAAGTATCCTTAACTTGCAAACTGTTTCTAAAATATATTTCTTTAAAGAAATATTATTAGATACAAAAAATGATGTAATTGAAAACCTACTGTTAATGATACAAATTAAAACTTACTTCAAAATACTGATTTCTGATTGAAGTAGCCTACATTCATGAAATATCCGACCAAGTTCAGTACTAGGGGTTACAGTTTATTGGTACTTTTCTCTGGGCCATGAAATTAGGCGGGTGAGAGAAATTTCGGTGTTGCCAACTCGTGCTGTAGTTATTTCTACAACTTACACCCGTCAAGTAAAGGTTTTGAAGCTCAATAGCAGTGTTTTCTCTCGTGCTTGTGAATCTATCTACAGAGCATTGTGAAATAAAATTATACCACTGCCTTCTGAAAATGCTACTGATTCCAATGGCATGATTTTTTTATTTTTCAAACGACAGCAAATAATTAACAGAAGAATAAAAACCTAAATAAAAACCGCTGTGTAGGCCTATTGAATTTTTCACCAACCAATTTTTGTTTTTTTATTTCGTCTAGTGCAAAGTTGTAGAAAATCGTATGAATAAACATTTTTATGAGATTCTTAGTTAAGTTGTAAAATGCATAACTGTATGAATCAAGAACAAAGACACGCGGGCGCTCGGCGAAAACCGTAGCCGTGCGCAATGTTGCAAGTTGCTATTTTATAATCAAGAGTAAAAAACAAATAATTTTAATGTTTATAGATCATTTGCATTTCCATTACATAATTATTGTATGATGATAATACCATGATTTTTTTTGTTTAAGCTATAATTCCGCTAATATTTTTCTTACCGTAATACAATTCCAACAATGCTTTTTAATTAATCTATACTAATATAGAGATAAAGTTTTTTGTTTGTTTATTTGTTTGTTTGTATGCAGGGGGTAATCTCTGGCACTACTGAACCGATTGAAAAAATAGTTTTACTAATAAAAAGCTACACTATCTCTGAGTAACATAGGCTATAATTCATTTTGATAGAAACCTCTTTTTATTTCAATATTTGTAATTTTAGTCGGAAAATATTCTTAGGTTAGGCCTAGAATGATAAACCAACACATATATTTACATTTATTACCATAGCAACTAATCGAATAAAATAACAGATAATATAGCTGTTTGCGCCAATAATTCCATTGACAGCTGATTTCAAAATTTATGCAATTATTTTTTTATTTCTAGCTTTTAGGTTAGGGTTTTAAAGTGTAGACCTGAGCCTTGCTGGTTCTTTTAGCCATTATTATAACTGCCGTTATCAAATATAAGAAATAATTTGATTTGACCATTTATCATTATTTACAATCTTAGTTTTGAGGTTAATATAAATCGTACACCTTTATTATAAATAAAACATAACATATGTTTGTAGAAGGTCCCATTGGGGGTTGGCGTGCGGAGCACGCAGGGGTCTCCCCTAGTACCTTTACAAAGCGAACTACCGCATACCATGTGGGAATAAGAAACGTAGGGTACATTTAAATAATAAACGGGTACATATTAATAATTCGATTTTTGTAAGAAAGTATTTTAAGTCATTATTAATGTTGTTAATTATTAATTGTTGTTCATTTAACACCACCCGGCAAACACGTGTGGATTGAGGACACCATGGACGCGAACAACTTTACTACAGTATAAGCTGCAACAGTGCAAGGGTAGTGTTGCCAGTTGGTGCGTGGAGGTAGGCGAATCTCGACCTTCCGTCGCTTGACTAGTTCGATATCTGGCAACATCGCAATTTTTCTCACCCTCCTAATTTCATGGCCGCGAATTAAGCCACTAGTCTTTCTAAACGTTTTATCAAACAAGTTTTTATAATTTCTGAACATAATGTAACTAAACTTGGTATCAGACCGTTTTATAGAGCGGATGTTGATCGGCATTCCTAACAAAGTATTCCAGGAAATGATGTTCGGCAGATCCTAATAATATTGTAGACATCCAAAGACTTTACGTCAAGGAAAACTTTTCGTCAGTACACAAAAAAAAAGGAAAACATCGTTAAAATAATTTAATTATATCTAAAATTCATCCAACATCTGTGATTCTTTGCTGGGATACATGTTAAGGGCATAAAACCAATTTATTTTTATTTTCTTCTTAATTTATCTTATTGATCTAAATTTGTATTACGAACATATCACAGGGTGCCCTTAGGAATATCCCAAACACATCCTGAGTATATTCCTGATTTTAGTAGCCTACTTTCCTGATTTCAGTTTTTCTAAATTTATTCAAGATACTGTAATAATTAATTGAGTGTTGAATTTCCATCTTTGAACTAGGCTAAGATGCGACAGTTACTTTTAGTTAGACAAACACAATAAACAAAGACAAAGCAATAAATAATTGCCATTGAGCACCTAACAACGGTGAGGGTACAGCTGGTATAATTTTTCCATTTCAGTTTACTTCAAAATAAATTTGTAAAAAATTTAAGTTAGATATAAATAGTACAATAAAAAATAATATAATGATGTAAATAAATTAATTTTGTATGGTATATTTTTCCTTATTGTTGATTTAAAATTTGTTTGTATAAAATATTTGGTTTGATTAACTGTAATTAGTTTTATTAGTTTGTATAAACATATTTATTATAAGAAAACTTATTAAGTTTTAATATTGTAATTAAACATTCATATTTTTAAAGAACTGTAATATTGAAAAATTGAGTATTTATAGATTTAAAATTTTCCTTACGTGTGTAATCAAATTGTGTACTACTTTGGAAATATTTAAATTTAATTTTTATTATTAGTCTACATTTTTTTCATTTACTGTAATGAACGGAAAATTAGATTGTTCCTGTTTGTGTTCAGTTGTGTGTAGTTTTTAGTTGTCTGTAAATAAGTATGAAATATAAGAGTAATAACCTGATTAAATCAATGCCTGGATGTCAGACTGACATTTCAATACCAAGAAATGTATGTTTTGTAATACATTTTGTTGATTATAGCCTAATGAAAAAAAAAACACAAATTGTACTATGACTTATTTCTATATCTGTTTAATTAATATTATTTAAAAAAATATTATAGTTTTAAAATATTATAACCATCGAATTTATAATTAAATTTAATTAACATAAGCTTTAAATATTACCATTGAAGAAAGAACACTATAGTGTTGTTTCTTCAATGACATTGCTGAGTGTTTGTACGTGGGATTGATTGTTCTTGGAGATTTTTCAATATTACAGTTCTTTAAAAATATGAATGTTTAATTACAATATTAAAACTTAATAAGTTTTGTTATAATAAATATGTTTATACAAACTAATAAAACTAATTACAGTTAATCAAACCAAATATTTTATACAAACAAATTTTAAATCAACAATAAGTTTTATCGTGTTTTTTTTAAGAAGAAATTTTGCGTCTTGAGATATTTCAGTTAGTTTAGAAATTAGATTGTTCAAAATGTCCTAAATTGTTTACTATCCCTAAATAAATTTAAAAACAAGACTAGAAACTATTAGGCCTATATTCATTTAGTATTCAGTATCATGTCTGCGGTAAAATTAAATACAAATATACCCACTTGTTGAATAAATATCGCTGATGAAACCTTTGCTACTCGGCAATTTGAGGCGGGGAGGGGAGATTCGGAGACAGACTCAAGATAAAATGTTACGCATGCGCTGTGCGTTTGAACTATTTTTGTTAAGCGGCGCGCGGAATATTGCTTCGACTGCTTGGTAGTTCACAAATCTGCCTCGTAGAAAAGGAGCGGTAGAGTCAACTTCGAAATTTATTTTATGTACTGCAGACCCTAATTTCATTCGCAATGACATCAAAGTCTGAGAACCATGTATAGAAATTTATCTTCAAACCATTCAAAGCTTCAATTGCAAAATCGACAGGAAAATCAGTTTCAGTAGTATGACTGAATATTTCGTATGTTTGAAAATGCGTGAAAATTTGTTTACGTAATTGTGATATAAACAGTATTATTTTCTGACGGAATGATTTGATATTTGTGTATAAATCAAAAAGAAGTTAGTTTTCTCCTTGCAATTTCTAATTCAGTTAATTCATATGTTTTGTCAAATCGACATCGAATGCTAAATTCCACAGCCATTCGATATTTTTTAATACCGCAAGAGGGCGATATCTTCAAATAAAAAAGATCGATCACTACTCGAAGTTCAAAAAAGCGCCGAAGATTTTTCCGTTACTAAACCAGAGTAAGGCAGTATGATAAGGTAAGTAATTTTCTCCAATTTATTCAATAAACTCGCGGAATTGTCTTTGATTCGGCCCAATGGATATGATGGAATTGAACAACTAACTGATACGATTGGTTTATAACTTCAGATGTATGCAAATATTTCCCGCTCAAGGTCCGTTGATGAATGATACAATGTAAGACTAATGGTTTTGAACCACCATCATTTATTGACACCATCTACAGCCTTTGACACAAGAGCAACCACTAATTTATTTTGACCAGAAATATTTTTGCCTCCATCAGAAGTAATGGATTTCAAGTTTGTCTATCGTACGTTCTTTTTACTAATGGCATTTTCAATTCTCGTAAAACACCTTTCTCAATAGTCATGCCGTGGATTCTATCAGTATCAAGAAGTTCTCCTACACTTTATAGCTTTTATCTACTCCTCTAATACAAATCAACAACTGAGAAATATCCGACACATCCGTTGACTCTTCCAAGACCAGAGAAAACCCACCAAGATTTCAATTTTTGTCAGACAGTTGAGATGATATAATTTCTGCGATGTCTTCTACCCTCCGAGCCCCAAACTGATAGTTTTAAATAAATTGACCTTTTCGGGGCACTTTTCTTCGGCTATTGCAATTACGCATTCTTTTATCATTTCTCCTTCCGTGAATGGTTTTCCAAGTTTTTTGATTTCAAGAGCCACACGAAAGCTGGCACGAGTTGCAGCCTCTTGTTCAGTATTAAATTTCCTAAACGAAGATTGCTACGATTTCAATCCACGCTTCAAAACTTTTCTGTCGGCAAAAGTCATGAATTTTTATTTTTTTATTTTTATTTTTTTTGTTTGTTAATGTTTCGTTTCATAGCGACGTTAAATGTTATATTCTTTGAGAACGGATAGGATATTATTGCAATTCGAACTTAGTGCCTTCTTACTGGACTCAATTACGAATTATTGAAAGTTCCATTGATCTTTGAATGTTCTGCATGCACTGTTCATTTTCCGCTTGTTTTTACTTTCTCCACCCTATACGTAGTATATGGAGAAAGTATTGTTTTCGCAAAAATGTTCGAATTTGAATTTTCAGTTGAATTATCTGTTTTGGTGCTCCCAGAACCCCAAAAAATTGTTTAGTGCAATTATCTGTGTTGGTGCTCCCTGAACCCAAAAATATTTTTAGTGGAATTTTTTGTTTTGGTGCTCCCTGAACCCAAAAAAGTGTTTTTAACGTGGTGTCTGTCTGTCAGTGTGTCAGTATGTATACACGACCAGAGAGGACACTAATGGTCCGATTTTCATGAAATTTGGTATGTAATTACTAAACCCTAATATCTCCAGGCGTTTTTTTCATTTTTTTGAATTTTTTATTTTTAAGGGTAATTTGCCCCTAAAAACCCATAAAAAATGACAAAAATGCAAATTTCTCAAAAACGGCTCTAACGATTTTGATCAAATTTTCAGTATTTATAGTGCTTAAGATGCCAAACAAAATGACACCACCCGCTTTTATCAAAACTTCGGCGTTTTATAATTATGGGGAAATGTTAAAAAATAAACAAGTTTATGTTGTCAATCTAGCATCGCGGTCACGGCCGCACGGGTAGTACAACGGTAGCGAACACGGCCAGTAATTCTAAGGTCGCGCGATCGAATCCCGCCTGGGACAATAATTTTTTTAAAAGATTGACGTAGGTAGAATATTTTTTTTTGTTTTGTTCTAAAAAGTAGTAAATAAAATGATTAAAAACAATATTATTTTGACTACAGTAAGTTGGGAGAAAGTTTGTGTCAGTTAACTGATACCGTTTATTTATAGTAGTAACAAAAACAACAAGTCAAATCAAAATACTGTTAGCAGTATCGCTTCGCTTCCTTCGCCTTCCCTAGACGGACTGACAGATAATCGCACCGCTAGTTTTTTATACCCACTTACTGCCATCTAGAAGTGAGTGGAATGCACCAGAACCTTCTTGAAACTAAGAGATTATTCGTGAATGTTTAATTGGCACTGCGTTTTCGAAGGTACTACTAGCAATATCATCTGGTAATGATAGAGCGTACTACCACTACCTATTTCCGCTTGTGACCACTAGGTGTCGTCAAGTGTCGCGTTTGTAACGATAAAGTATAGTTGTACACAATAGTAATTGAACTAGCGAATTTAACAAGCATATGCTCGTTCAGGGCTAGTACACGGTGAATAGTTTTGGCCCTTAGAACTTACTTGAGTAATCGGTATGGCCATACAGTTTGGATACCCTGTATTAAAGGAAAAGTTATTAGTAACAAAATTTTAGTGAAACTATTAACTTTTTTACTTAGGGACTGAAAATTGTATACAAAGTCAACCTAATTTGAAAGGCTTACTACGATTCAAGACTGAAAGTATGAAACTGAGCTGAAGGACAAAATATGTCACAATACTTACAAAATACTTTCAAGAACTAAACGAGACCCTAATGAATCAAAAATAATTCATACTAAGTGAAATACTTGATGAAATGATTAGGTTTGCTATTCATTACATAATATGCTTCAAAATTAAATGAAGTTTTAGTTGGAAGAGTTGTTTAAAATGGTTATGAATGTAATTTGCTATTTATATAACAAATGATTTTAATTATAACTTTTGATGACATACATAATATATTTTTGATTAAAAAGTAATTTTGTTAAAACATTTTATTAAAATGTGTCTTTTTAACATCTGCCTTAAATCGTACATTTATTTGTACACTATTGTGTAAATGTTCCGATTAGGGAGAATGAATTAACAACTGACCAAACTGCAAAATTACGTACGTATAAAAAAAACAATAACAAATATTTTGTGTTTATCCTTTGTAAATACAGTTATAGTTTTATGTAAATACAGCAAAACAAATATTTAAATTTAGTACATAATATGACCCAACTCAGTAAAAATATTTCAACCATTCGAGAACTCAAACAAACAGTTTTTATTGAAATTTTACTAATATTCTAACAATATTTGAAGAGTTTATGTGCAATTAATTTTTAACAATTAAGTTTATAATATTATAGTATACAATAAATTATGTAAATAAAAAATACGGGTAAAACAACCAAATGTAAAAGTTACTAATTTTATCTTTAAACAAATCCAATAATTTATGAGATTCGCACTGTTTCTAAAGGTGGTTGAATTAATAGAATTAATAATTCTAATTATAACATTACCTTGCATTGGCGATCTATATAGTACGTTCAGCGAGAGTTTGCAGTAAATCGATACCTATGACGGATGACAGGGAAAGTCATGGACAATTAAAACCTCTTAATAAATGTTTTATTAAATTACATGTCTATAAATTAAAAATTTAACTACAAAAACGCATTCTAAGTCTAAATTTAAAGCTTCAAAATGGCCACAGAACACTTCGATTTACTGCAAACTCTCGCTGAACGTACTATAATAGGCGTCCTGTATATTGACGCCTGCGGTTTCGACCTCACTTTGTCATTTACGAGTCTTAATACATACTTAATTACACATACATTTACACGCACATACACATTACACTTCACATTAAATTTAAATGGTGTGTAATGATTATATGGCTTGTCAGTTGATTTACGAATGGATTTAAAATGTGGATGCATCCTTCCACGTCTACGACCGGGTCGGGTCTGAATATAGAGATGTTTGGATAGGGTGGTGTGGGAAAATATTAGACTCGCAAGTTACGATCGTCTAAATCTATTATTAGGTCATATAAGAAATTAGACTTGAATTTCAACTTTTGATTCAATACATTTGCGAGCCTAATATTCACCCACCACCACCATAGCCAAACACCTACAATCAGTCCCGAGCCGGTCGTAGACATGGAAGGATGTATGCACAATTTAAACCGATTCGGTAATCAACTATTGTAGCATATTAACTTTCCATAACTCAGGTAGTTCTCTAAACGTTTCAAAAAACTTCACCCAACTCGGAATATGGGTAATACTGGACATAATTAGTTAGACAACACAAAACAAGGTTAGAACAACTCAGCAGCTCATACAACAAACAGTAGCGTTCTAAACATAAAACTAATGTTTCCACCTTGTTGTCACTGCCCCACAAACGATACAACTTGGTCAACTCCGCCCACCATATAGCAAACCTAATTTGATCTTACCTCAACATTATCGCTAACAGGATTATTAACCACCAAGCTGTCTACAGAAGAAGTTCAACATTTGTCGTCAACATAGCATGTTTGCAACAAGATTGATGACCAAGTTGATCGTATATCGACCATTTAGAGGTAAGTCTGTTAGTGCGATAATGGTGACAGAAAATTGATGAAACCCGAATTATAAACTGTAGTAAGGAGAAACACTATAACACTGTATAATATGTACATGAAAACACATCTATGAATGTAGAAAGTTATTCCACCACAAAAGGCGTATTTTTTGTAACTTTTCAATTAACTCTAATATTTTGCAGACAATATCGACCATTGATTATTTTATTATCGCGGATGTTTGCATCTCTAGTACGTCGACCAATAATAACATCCCTTTTTAACAGTTCTGAACTGGCATGTTTAAAAATACAAGCTATTACATTTTACAATACTTAACGACTGTGTAATACCTCTTACTAGATGTGTAATAATACGAACTTCAACAAGGTTTACAAGATATTTAACCTGTAAAAAATTTAAAGATAAAAAAAAATGTAGAGATATTAATTTGTTTTAACTGAGTGATATTCAACAACTTTAAGTTATTAAATATAAGTACACTAAATTTTAAGTTAGTAAACTTTAAAATTGCTATTGCTTCAAATTCATTAAAATTCATTTTGCTTAGTTTTGAAGAATTGGTTCTGTGAGATTAAACTACTGATTCAAAAGCATATATTTTACATAATTATATATAATAATACTTAATTTTTATCCGAAATATTTATATGTAAGTATGAAAATTATATATGTAACATATTGGCAATATATGTACTGAACCAAAAACGAAATTTGTTTATTTTCGAAAATAATAATTTGAAGGTATGCAAACCAATGCTTCTCATTATATATGCAGGTAATATACCTCTATATAGCAAGTTAGAAGGCGCACTTAAGCACGCTAATGGATTTGACGATACATTTGGTGCAACATAGTATCGAAAACATGTGTCTCATTACACATTCCCATCTAACTATAATCCATAGTGCTTTGGGACCTTCAAAACAAAAACTAGTAGTTCTGTGAACAGTAGACCTTGCTCGTTGAAATAACAAATGTGGTTTTGAGCTTAGGTTATAAATAGTGTGCCAGTAAGGAAGTAAGCACAAAGTTTAGCCAGTGAAACATTATTTACAATTCCCGCGATTCCGGGATTTCTAGTTCTCGTTTTTATTTCTTCTCTTGAGCTTTAACTGCTAAAGATTTTCTTTTAGAGGCATTGTGTTTTATTTAGGTTAATATTGCGTAAGATAGTTAAAAATATCGCGTTATAGAGGGACAAGATAGTACAATTAAATATTTACATACTTAATAAATAACTCAAATTTAACAATGTATCATCAGTTAACTTAAGTTCCATATCATATTCCAATATTAGAAATAATGAAAACAAACGATGTTAAAACGTCGTGATAGTGATCTCAACCCATGTACCAACACTTCCCACGGTGTCCTACGGTCATTTTTTGTATGTCCTTTATCGCCGCGAGATTTCATTTGTTTCATCTCATTTTGTAATTCAAGTAAAGCTAAGTCAAATACTTTATAAAATAATAATTTACAAGTATACAGTTCAATTCTTTGATTTATCCTCTACACTTTCTTATAATAATATGTCATTTTTGGGCAAATGATATATTCCTGAATTACTATTCAAAACAGGCCTAGTTTTGTTAGCAGTCTTGTAGTAGGAACATAAAAACTGGTGTTTTCAAAATAATAAATTTGAAATTGATAAATATTTTTATACAATTCTATTTAGAACTAAATTACGAAACTTTTTT
>JAGFPH010007863.1:45431-59467 GCA_018207615.1 Philaenus spumarius | reverse complement strand
CTTCAAAACTACCGAACGGATTGGAATGAAATTTGGTATGTAGCTTCCTCTAGGGCCATAGGTACTCACTAAGAGAGAGTATGAAAATTTTTTAAATTTTAGGAGGGGTTTGGGCGGATCAAAGTTACTAAAATCATAATTTCAGATCTTTTATTATTATGAAAATAGTGCTTTTATTATTTAAGATCTTTTTTTATATAAAAGCCAAATACCACTCACTGACTGAACACTTAAAAAGAATACAATTACGTTAAAAAGACTGAAAAAACCAACCACCACGGGCAACGCCGTACGGGTCAGCTAGTATTATATAAAGAGCTTAAATGTTTACTTTTAATAGTTACCCAAAGGTGTATTCGAGCACTACCCACTCAACTTACACATTTAGCTTTGTTTTGAATCCAAACAGGGTAAACTGTAGAGATAATATTAATACAAAGTTAATTAGATGGATTTTTAAATCTAGAAAGAAATTGCTTTATCTGAATTTTACCGGGTTTAAACGTAAATTATAATTTCTCCCTGTGCAATCTACATGAAATTGAAAACGTTTATCACTTGGTGGATAGGTCCTATTTTCAGAGTAATAAAAATATTTTATTTGTTGGATTTAACAAGGTCTTAGTAATTTAATCATTTAAATGATGAGGATTGATTGCGGCTTGCAAGATATCTCAGGCAGGCCTGGCTGTACAGGTGGAATTCGATTCATGAGTTTTATTTTCAAATTTTAGACTCTTTTTCATTTCTTTTGTTTTGTTTTTTGTGTTGTATAGGTTTAAATTTAAAATAGATGAATAATTTGTTTGTTGAGTAAACATTTTTTTAAAGTATTATCTATATTAATAGGCAAGCACAAAACTTGTCGTCCTTTTTTCTCAGCTTGTGTGCATCGTAGGAGAAATTCGCGCATACCGTTAGAAAGGTAGTGTCCTGTAGATGAGCAGAATCCCATTATAATTTACATCGGTCCTCAGGGATACGCCCCATTGGCCCATGTTAATCTTATGGAAGGTCAATATTAAGGAGGAAGAAGAAAGATTTCTTTTGATTTTATCAGGGGCACAAAAAACAGCTGTTCGTATGAAAAGCTTAAAACAGCTGATTTTGATCAACAGCTGATTTTGATCAACAACTGATTTGGATCAAAAACTGAATATAATTTTAGGTTAGGTAAATCAAGCAATAGCGAAGCATTGCCAGGTACACTAGTTATTTTAAATTGCAAAGTACTTTTGTAAATTTAAAAAAGTTAAGTACTTGTTTTTGCTTATATGTACAGCTGTCAAAGAGTAGTGTACCAACCGGACAGACGATCTTATGTGTGAGTCAGGGAGGTTTATGTTTATTATAATCAGTCATATTATGATTTTCACCTAGGAATAAGAGATAATAAGCCGTAAACTCGTATAAACCTTTATTTTGGCATTCTAAAATATGTCTTAAATGTCTCATAAAATCTTGTGTGTAGAGGTCACAAAAATCTGTTTTTCTGAAATATCTCGCTTCCTATGGTTTCAATTTTATTTGAATCTATTATCAAAATTGTAGAGCACAAATAAAAAAGTCTATACAAATTTTGTTAAAAAAATGTTTTCATACGGTTAACTGTTTTTGAGATAGAGCGAGGAGAGGGAGCAGCACTTATCCATCCATAGTATAATGCAAGGTGAAAATTATACATAAAGTATTTTATTTAAAAAAAAATTTAATTACACGAAGTATGTAAGTATTATTAAGTGAATATATATTTGATTAAATGAAAAATATTATGTATTAATTATTAAAGAATGAAAATTAATAATAATTATGGATTTTTTAAAGGTATATTAGCTTTATACTACGTTTGATTTACTGGCACTCACGGTTGACCTTGCATTATGCTATTATCCCAGTCAATAAAGGTGTAAGGTATAATTTGTTGAAGTTACTTTTTGTTTTTTGCAGTGACTGTTTTCTGTATATGTTTAAGTATTACGGCGAAACTAAACTATCTACATAAAAATTGTACAGAGATAATTTGTTTATAATAATGTTAGGAGTAAAAAAAAAAAACACTCCGGTAACATGATTAGTTTTCGAGTTGTAAGCATTTAACTAGAGTACCACTCTTGAAAGGTTGCGAAGGAGATAGCAAGAGGGATGGGGGTCGGGACTTTGTGTGTTTTTAGTGTATACTTTGTGTACTAACATCCTGCAAAAATTCTGTTTTTCCCTAATCAGTTGCGACAAAGCGTATTTTGTTACCTCCATTGATTAGGGGCTATATTGATGGATAAGCGATGCGCACTCTCCGCGCTTTATCTCAAAAACTTGATTTTTGTGACCTTTGACCTTAAATATTTTAAGAGGATGACACAAGATTTTATGAGACTTTTGAGACAACTTTTAGAATTCCAAAGTAAAGGTTTATACGAGGTTACAGCTTATTATATCGAATTCCGAGGTTTACCCTTTTTTTTGCTTAAATGACTAGATTATTAAGGTAGATAAGGTTAAATTTTTGTTGAACCTTGAGTTTTGTACAAATGTTTTAATTTGAATAAAGCATAATTATTTTCATTTATTCACCTTAAACGTCTTTCATTAAAGTTTACTTCATGTACATATTTGATAAATAACAGAGACGGTGGATTATTCTCTACAAAAAAAAAAAAAAAAATTAAAGTGGAAACATTTAGTTAAAAAGAAAAACCAAAATAATATTTTTTTTTTGTCAGTAGTTATAAAGTCACTTAAGACGTTTAACTTCCCATTTCTAACTTACGAAAAGTCGAGAAACCTCTCCAGACATGAGAATAATTTTGTAAAACTATAGACATTAAGTAGTTTTTAAGCTCAAAAGATAATACAAAATTGTATAAATGTATATCACTGTTAAACATTGATGAAACAAGATTTATTTAGTTACTGCAGTGGGTCTTGAATCGATTAAACTATCAGACTACTATTTTTAAATACTGATCTCAGCCAAAAATTAAAAGTACCCATACAAGTTTGTCGTTTTATTTGTTTCTAAATTAAAAACAAAAATTACACACACTTTTCGAGTTTATGCAACCTTCGTCAAACTTAATTTATGTTAGTTTAAGCAATTACATTTTTAAGTACGATTTCTATTACATAATATTTTTGTACTCTATATAAAGTAAAAATTTTGTAAATCTTTGTCATATAAGCCCACTTGTTGCCTGGTTACATATAAAAAAACAACTGAAACTTATAAAATTTTAGTTTATCTAATATATATAAATACAAAATAAAACACTCTTTATTGTTTTCAGAATTAATTTTTCAACTATAAAATGTCAGTTTAGTATGAACACATTAACTCATTTATAAGTGATTACATATTTTATTCTTTTGTTTCAATTATGAATAATTTAGTGTCAATTTTGTATATTTAAGAATATATAAACAAATATTAAATCTTTACTATATCTGTTTTTACCATATGCAAGATAATTATGTACTTTATTTTCTTTTATGACATGTTCAGAAAAGTTTGCAAGCAATTTAAAACATTAAAAATGCAATTTAAATTGTTTATGTAACATAAAACATTTAAAAAACGAAAAGAACAATTATTAATTTAAAATTAGAATTTGTATGTCCACTGATTCTCATTTACAGCAATATAAGTAAGGATGTTTTAAACCATTCATAAGAGATTACGTTAAATCCGTTATGCCTTAATATATTAAAAACAAAATTGATTACAATAAAAATTTGAACGTGTATTTGTGAATGTGCCGTCTTTATTACAATAGCTTTTACATTAATAAAAATAGCTCTTACACAAAATATGACCTTGATAAAACATATGTATTGAGTTATTTAAAACCGTTTTCTAAAATAATACGTAGTTATGGAAATGTTATGCACACATACGCCATCTGTGTCTGTTTTTCGCTGACTCACATACAATTTTAGGGCCATCTAATATCTTTTCCATGACTCTATACGTAAAACAAAGTTATTTAAAAATTACTTATGTTACCTAGGTCACGAAAATGGCAAATTATATCTTCTATTTTCTTGTAAACTTTGCAACTATACAACGTCTTTATCTTTGTTTGCCTTACAGGATTTGTTAGATTAATTATCAACAATTTTAACTTAGTTTTTAACTTACTGACCACAGTTCTTTCTGGTTCGTTTTCTAAAACGTTACACCGTTTCGATTTTTATCAGGCATTATCAGACTTAATTTAAATTTGTTTTTCTTGTATTAGTTAATGCACGTCGATTGGTATTAAATGAAACATACAAATCAAAATTTGTATTTAGGAATTTCAGTTGGTATTTTAAAGAAACAAATTTAAACATGTTTCATATTTATTGGCTACTGCTAAAAAACCAAAATTTCTAAGAAATACTAGTTAAAAATAATGTAATAATTTAAATTATTATTGCATTGTTCTATATAATTATTTTAGAAATTAAATTAAAAACACCTGCATACCCTTCCTAAAACTACAAATAGAAACCCTCAAAGCTATGCATGTGATGAGGTTACAACTGTTCTAAAAAACCAGGAAGGAAAAGAAATCATGGAAAGTTTATGAAAATGGTCTGTTATTTTTGTAAAACGTAAAAATTTTACAAAATGTTCATATTTGTATTGCATATAAAGAACGTAGAATTTATTTAGAACTTTCATTTCTAGATCCGCAAAACACAAACCCCCCACCCACACACATACTCGCTTATTTACAAAGCTATATTAATATCCCATAAGAAAAAAAATTAATCATAATTCAATCTCTTTACAAATTTGTATAACCAATAAAATAATAAATAATAATTCGAAAAATAAAATTGCAAATAATACTTTAAAAACGAATTCAATCAAGCTAAACAACCGCGCTTGTATCATCATATTTAAAGAAAGTACTAAGTGTTGCACATTGCTTAATGTCTTCTGGAATTAAGTTAAACATTCTATTCGTTATAAATGAATTCAAATTAATATATTCGTTCTGTTTTAGTACACAAGTTTGTCCGCGTTTGTTTCTTGCTCAATACTACTTTAACTTATCCTGCATTAAAGGGGGTGTATCTCAACGATTCTGTCAGCAAGTTTACATACTCACTTACAGAACAACAAATAACTTAAGTGCATTCCAAATAAAAAATATAAATATTTACGAATTTTATTTGTACCCTAATTATTATTATTTTTCAGATCTTCTTGCCTAAAATGTATAACATGTTATAGAAATTTTAATATTTAAGTGAAACAAAAAATAAACAATACATGTGTTGCCTTGGAAATCAGCGGTTCTAAGACCCATGAGCTCTAGTATAAATAATCGTCACTTCCTTGCATATAGTGTTTATTGTTATAAATAAGGTATTTAAGTTCTTTGAGTTAGCTAACTTGACTAACAGCTGTCTAGTGTTGTGTGATTCTGTGTGTTGTGTTTGGGATTCAATTATATTCTGTTTTGTTATTGTTATAGTACATGCTTTGAAAGTTACACTTTCTAAACCTTTTGTGTGTGTTTTTAATGTTCTACGGAAATTGGAACAAAGAAGAAAATTGATAACTTTAGAAGCTATTACAAGAAGAGTAAGAATTGTGTAAAGCCTAAAGTTTTTATCCTCAGACACTCCAAGTGAATAATGTCAGCCTATTCCTGAAATTGCTAGCTCGAAATTAAAGTTGAGAACTTTGATCAGTGTAATAAATATTTTGATTCTGAATCACTTGAGTATGAAATCATAAACACAGACCAATTAAATTAAAATTTGGGTGATTTAGGTGTTTGTGTAACCATAAACTACAAACGTCAAGAACATCTTTGGTAGGTTTTGCTAATAAGTTCAGATTATTTTGCTCAAATTGTTTATGCCATGGAAAATCTAGACCGCAAGCGTGTGAACGAGGCAGAAGAGCTGCAAATGAGCTTGAAAAAATCAGGCTGAAGAGGACTCTAGTTATGAGGAAACTGGAAGATATGTGTGCAGCCGAAGGGGACTCGGACAACCCAACATACTGCCCTAGAGGCCATTAGCAGGAGGTAGTTGTGAATCTTGCATTGCCAATTACATCTTGCCCGTTTTTCGAAAGTTTGCTTTCTTACCATAAATAACTGAAAACCCGTTTAAGATTTTTTTATCAACTTTTTACTATTATTTTTAAAACATAATTATGTAGTTCTTAAAACAACATAAATCCAACTATACAAAAAAAAAAAAAAATTGCTAATTTGCTTTTACTTTAAACAAATGTTTTTATTTATTAATTTTTTTCAATTTTTTGTTTTTTCTAAAACATTCTATGTACTAAATTTATTTATTTTTAAATAATTATACCATGTGTAAGGAACTAGAGAAATGGTTATGTAAAAATTGTTTATCTTTACTAGAACCAAAAGTGTTTTATAGCCATCATTATAATTTAATGGGATTCATAGAATTAAGTCAAGTTCACATATAAAAATCACCGGCAATTTATAAAATCATCTGCAACAAACACATTATAGACCAAACTGAACGATAATTCAAAACGAGATTTAAAGAGCACATACCAAATAAGTATTTCATCAAAAAAAATAAATTCACAGAAAACATAATAATAGAAACATGCCACAATTACACCAATATAGACAGTAATTTGAAAATATTACATAAATGTTCAACATGTGCACTTATTAACGTTTTGATGTAATTCCAAATATATAAAAATACAAAATCAGATCAAACCTAATTATTACTAAACGAAAAAACAATACTCCAACCAATACCATTTTCGATAGAATCATTCAGATAGAGCAACTTCAAATGCAGGATGATTAACCCACAAGGCTGATAAGTTAAAATCAGTATTGATCAAGAAACGAACGTGAACTCAGGACCGTGTGTGATATAACAGCTCGCGTAAAATTAAAATATTCTGTCTCCCAGTTAAGTTATGTGTTGTAAACATGTTATTTGTAAATGTGTTGTGTATATGTTTCGATTCAGTAATGTAAACATGATATCATTAATGTGCAATCCTCTAATCATACACAAATTTGGATTTTTTTAACTTAAAATTTAGGTACCTGAACAGTCTTTGAAAATTTGCTTAATCTCCTACCATTTTCAACTATCCACGAACATTTACATATAATTGTGATGAAACTGGGTTTCGATTAAATAAATTATTATATGAAAGTAATACAAAAAAGTAACTTGAACAGCCTTTGTTGAGAGTGTTCTAAATGTCACAGTTCTAATACGCACAAGTACAGTAGGTAGTATCATTTAAATAGTTTTAATCTATGAAATGGATAAAACCCATCAATACTAACCCCAGCCAGATTAACGGAGATGTTTTCCACCTCTTAAACATTTTCAAAAGTTTGCCTCACCCAGCCAATATGTCTTAATTCTTGGTGGTCATCTGAGTCAGTAAAGTTTAGAGGCACTAGAGTTTTTTGAGCAAATCTATTCATACATGCTTTCCTATCAACACTACCAAAAAATTGTAGCCTTCACACTAACCGTTCCTAAAAGAACTAAAAAGCTATTATTGTGAAGCTAATATCATCTTTGACTTTGGGTTCATTTCTCATACGCGTAATCCAAGACAAATCACTAGGGTCAACATTGGGGAATTCTGAAAACAGCATGATCTATGGCAGTCTATTCTTTGATTGCTGAGGGTGGTTTTCTTTTAGCTGGAGTTCTATCTTTTTATTCCAACGTTTTTAAAGATTAAAACTTTCTTCAAAATGAAAATGTATTATATCCAGTAAGCCACACCCACCAAACTGAAAAGCTTTACTAACAATAATTAATTTAAAAGAACATATTATTTCCGGTATACAGGCCGTTGATGATCATGGAGACTATATCGCTAACTTATAAGAAATAATTTGCTGCCAGTTCTCATATAACCTCCCCAGTTTTAACTTAGTCTTTTGAACTGTCCTTTCAAGATATCGTACCCACTTCTAAAAATATAAGAACATAAATACAAAGTTTTAAAACTCAAACAATTAGCATGCATTTTAACATTACCAGAATTTATTTAAACATTCAAAATAAAAAACGTAAATATACCCGCAGGTACAAAATCATCTAAGATAAGATAACTATAAAAAAAAAAAATTAACTGGGTGTGCTTCAGACCACACGTTGGAAGTGATAACTTCTATGACTACGGGGATTTTTAACTCGGTAAATGTGTACAATTATAAGGATTATAAAACTGTAGGCCTATTTGTTCAAATTGTTTATTTATATCCGTTATTATATATTAAAGAAAGGTAAAAATATTATCTTTTAGTTACCTTTTATTTCATATTGATAGATCAAATGATTTAGAAGTTGTTAATATTACAGTAAAGAAATTAATAATCAAATATGTTATGCAAAGATGTACGAATGTTTGCGAAGTTAAACAGTAGGTATCCTTCTTTAAATTTGTATAAACGAATATATTGATGATCAAAGGTTAGTTTTATATACAGTTTATAACCCCAAATCAAATCTTATAACGTGTAGAAGCCCATATAACTTATAGTTATAGAAGCCTACATTAGTTGTATAACTAATATATAAGAAAATTAACATCACAAGAAATTTTAATGGTTGAAGTTGTTAACATAACCCCAAAATATAATCTACGCTGGGTTTTGTTTAAGAATTACAGATGATGGGCGAAATCAGCTGTTAAATTATATTAACTAATTCTTATGTGTTAATTTGATTGCTATGCTAATAAATGTAAATAATGTATTAATAATATTCCCTCTCCACGATCTGACTTGTGTCTAAACAAAAGCGTGACGCGAGATCTCACGAGAAATCTGGCGTGATGCGAGATCTCGCGGGAAATCTGGCGTGATGCAAGATCTCGCGAGAAATCTGGCGTGACGCGAGATTTCGAAAACATAGCCAAGTCGAAAGTGCCTAACGGGCCAATAGAAGTTATAACTTCAATAAAAAAAGATCTAGATATTTGAAAGTGATGACAAGTTATCATCATTCCCGCCCGAAGAAAAGTCAAAGATAAAACTCAGATCTACAACAAAGAAGAGACGAGTTTAAGATGAAAATGTTGTCAGTTTTGTTTTCAATTTTATGAAGATTTATAAACAAATGTAACTGGATTAGGTGGATTAAGGAAAAGTAAGGCTGGTACCAACAAAATTGTGTTTAGGCGAAATAAAACAAATCTTTGAGGACAATTTGTATAAACTTAATTTGTGTTTTTTAATTGTATTTATACTATGGAGAATAATATTTCTAATGTACAATATGTCTGAAATGTTAAATAAATTATATACTTTTTTAATCAAATATATGCGAAATAGGTTGATTTTTTTCTAACTATAACTTTATTATATGCGATAGCAATCACTCTCGTTTAGTACGGTCTCAGTATACAGCGATTCATGTAATTGACAACGGCCAAAAATGCCATAAACTTGTTGTTTCAATTTTCAAATTACAGATTGAGAATAGTGGAATTCTTAGTAACATTTTTATTTTTCTAATTTCCCTTTTGAAAATTTGGTTTTTGGTAGTATACAAATTTAAATATGCTCCATATATAAATAATTCTAAGGGACACTGAGTAACTAGGAATACTTGTACAATACAAAAACACGATGCCGTCGCAGAGTCATGCAATGGCTCTAAAGTGATTAGTTCACCATACCTTGGGATATCCCATTACTAATCGAAAACGCAATTAATGGCGACGCAGCACGGAACTGTCCATTTGTAGTAGCAAGCAAAGTATTTTACCACGTCAGATTTTTTTAACCAATAATGTGATTACATTATTTTTCCTGTGTATAATATGATTTCAAGTATTCCGTTTTATAACGATGGGTATTGTATTATTTAATAATATAAAATCGATCTTTATCACATGTAAAACTGATATATATGATTTTATATATATTATATAAAAATCTAAATTTTGAATAATAATTTTGATTCTGATACTTCCAAAACAATAAGGTTTTATAAAATAAGCAACGATTATGTTAGACAGTTTACAAAGGATGTCAAATTTACGAACTGGTCAAATGAAGATCGTAGTTTTAGGCCCATACCAAAAACACCAGATATGGATACATTGTAGGCACTAAAAGAATTAAATTTTGTAATACCTGAAATTTGTCAATTGATTCCTTTAACGACATAGTAACAAATAAAAATATCCTTTAACAAATAAAACAATCGTTTGGGATAATTTTCAAAACCACTTCTCACTCCATAAGTTTAGTTAAGTTGGATTGTTGGTTGGTTAATCTCGTAGTACCTGGGCGACCGAGCATCACTCGGTATTTTTGTATTGTTTTTTTTTTTTTTTAGGAAAATGTATGTAAATACAAATCGCATTCTGAATAAGTATGAATATTTTTCGAACTGAAGTACATATGAACTGTTTATCCTATAGTTTAATATGAAATAAAAATACTTCAACAGATGTCGTTCTCCAAAAAAACCTATCTTAAAGGTTAGAAATGAAAAAAAAAACAGTTTTAAGCTTGAAATCAGCTGATAATGGAAATAATATAGGAAACAGCTGATTACGGTTATTATTATAGTCAATAAACATATGTAATGATTTTAAACTCCATAAGCACAATGTTAAAAATTTTCAATTTTCAAATGAGTTGTTTAGAAAAATACGAGTTTTCCTGAGGTAGCGGTTTTCACCAATCGATTTTTTAGACCCAATAGCCCCTAATCCCAAACTCTCAGCAAAATCCTTCCGCTGGATCTCGAGATTGCTCGTACAAACAAACAGAGTTTGCTCGTATTAGACACAATTAGAGTATAGTATTAATTCGACAAAGCTGGATACGTCACGCAGATGGGAAAACGTGGTTTTAGTAGTGCAAAGTGTTTCAAAACCTTTATTCTATATTATAACTGAGCATATATTTTTAATGGATATTTAGGATAAATAAGTTTATATGACTCATTAAACAAACTTTGTTATTATAAGCATGAAGACATTCAATTTGAAGTATTTAGTGGTGAAGAAAGGTATTTAAAGGAGTGAGTGGGATAATAAAAAAAATATTGAACGACAAATATAAAAACATATAAATTTTGTCAAGGAAGCTTTCAATTGAATTTATGATGTTAAGTTAAATATAAATTTTCGTTTATAAAAATAAAATTTTATTGATTTCAATAACAAAATGATTATAGATAAACGTGTTTTGAAGTGATCGCAGTACCATTTGGGTAACAGCATCGAATCCAGTGATCGGAGCCAACCTTGAGGACAGTTGTCCTACAGCGCTCGAGCTCGACTAGAATATCGCATGTACACACTTTCGTTTTTACTAATGCCGGGCTTGTTTTCAGTTTCTGCCATGTTCGTAAAACATTTACATTTTCAAATAGCTCCAAGTAGGTGACAAAATTTACCCCGAAGTTGTACTGCTAACAAGTGACTCGACAGAAAATCACGTTATTCGTCTTGTTTATAAGCAAATAACTTCAATACGAATTAATAATTCGCAGTTCTTGTCACCTACTAATTACAATTTAGATGTCCGTGAATGATATCCTCCAAATTACTAAAGATTATCTTCAAAATTATAGTAGATATAAGTTTTATTGAAGGGGGCTGTATGGAAGTGTTTCGTCCTGGTATTGAAAATCCTCAATAACTTAAGAAAAAAAACTCAAATTACTTTACTGTCGTTACATAGCTTTTAATTTCTTCTCACAATGCTGAAGATTATTTGAAATGTTTAGATGTTACACGACTCCGATAACACAAAATGGCCGACATTGAAGGATTAGATGAAAAATGAAGTAAATGCTACAGATCAGTTACATCAACGACCCGCGATTAGTGTTATTAATATTGTAATTGAGAAGTAATGTTGTCGAATTTATGTTTATTTTCAGTAGTGACTTCTTCATTGGTTTGCTATTCCTAACTGACCACATAGATTCTCGATGGCCACAGTTTTATTTTGTAAACATAATTTTAACTTTTCAAACCTGGAATAGCACCTTTTTAGAAACAGATGTTTAGCACTTGAAAAACAATTTAAAACATCCAATCCAACACTTTTAAACAACATTCGTAACGTATACAGGTAAATCTTGTAATTTGCACCGTTATAAAGTTTAATATTATTGAAAATTTTTGTACTAGAAATTAATTAATACAAATTTTAAAATAATTGCAAACAATAATTAATGCAGTTACTATTTTTACTTACTAGTGGAAGGTGTATTCATAGCTACGGAAGCATGAAGAGTATTATATCAAACTCAAAGTGTCCCCAAACACAACGGATATACTAGACAGATAAACGATTAGTACTCATACCCAATACCTACTTATTTATTTATCTTAGACAGAAAAATCCTTTAAAATTCGGTGGGGTGTTTGTTTACATTCCAGAAGACACTTGCGTTTATTTTGACAGTTAAATCAGTATCCAAAACTGACCTTAATTTTTCAACTATTGTATTTTGACCTATCACTTTTGTTTCCACTGTTCGTCGTAGAGAGACAATTGAGTGGCTCCTTCGTCACTAGAACCTATATATTTTGGGATTTTTATTGTGTCTTTACATGTTTATTATGCTCGTTAAACCGTTTAACCGTTTTTGGGTAGGGATTTGAGGAGTATATAAGCCCGAGTACAATTGGTTAGTTATATCATTCGAAAAGAAATTCAATTTACTGTAACCTGATCAAAGGTATTTTCGGTACAAATCCCGGAACAAGTAACAAAATTCATAGGTAGCTCCCGATAAATTATTTTCTTTATCATCCAAGTAAGATAATTGCTCAATGTCTACCAATAAAAAGAACGAGTGCAATTTATTAGTTATATCATTCGAAAGTCAATTAAATTTATTATAATACTGTGCAAAGGTATTTTTGGTACAGTTATCAGGAACAGGGATTAAAATTAATTTGAAGCTCCCAGTATGTAATACAAGTTATTCACTAAAATGAAAATTCGGCTCTAGTAATGCGGCAGTGCTGCTCACGCTTTTTTTACATTTATATTTCACATACAATTGACTGTTTTACACACAATTACACACTTGACAGTTTCGAGTGTTGATTTTTGGAGGTTTCTACTAAATCATATTCTATGGGAAAACATCAAATATCACTAAAATACCAAACAAATGTTCAGGTGGGGGGGATTGCCTCTGTTTGCCGTTCTTGTTTGTCTTATTTATTTTACGAGGGTGTGCAGTGAATGATAAAAAGGGCGCAATAAATCCATTAGTAGATTATGCGACTTCATCAAGTCAATAACTCCAACACTCCACTTGTTTCTTTCACTTGATCAAAACATAGAATCAATCATAAGTTAAGACATTTTTCCTTCTCACTTAAGTCAATATTTGACCCTAAATTGTGTTTAATATCAAATACAAATTGATGCTTTAAATTTAAAGTATATTTAGATGTTTCCCAATGAGATGGTTAATATTTCAATGCCAGTCACTCAGCAATAAATCAGAACAGTATAAAATTAAAATCACATAAGCAAATGTTTGCATTGCGTTCTAGTCTAGTTGATATCAAAGTTTAGGTCCGGTGGTGTATGCAATATCCCGTCTTTATTATTAGCGTATTTCCATTGGAATTATAACCTATTGCAGTTACTCCTAAGGTCAGAAGAGGTCAATAAACGCCGATCTGGTTCCAAGAACACGTTTTAAGGTGTCATTAAACATTGTATATTACAGATATATTTTTATGTTCGTCCTCTGACGGCCGAATTTGGTTCAATTTAACACACTTTGATTTTTTAAGTTGTTTGGACAAATTCGTTAGCAAATACAGTCCAACAACTGAAAGCTCGTTTTTCACTGGAGGTTAACATTTTGTGAGTTTTTTTATACTATCATGCAAATTAATTTTATACTATCATGCAAATTAAATAGTACCAGGTTTAAATCCACGCGAGAAAATTTACCAGAATTTTATCAGAATGTTTTACCATGCTTAGCGAAGCAGTCTGTAATCCGAAGCCACAAGGTCGAGGTGTAAACTCGCAGAGCACAGTTCACGATCCAAAGCC
>JAGFPH010007863.1:8833-28233 GCA_018207615.1 Philaenus spumarius | reverse complement strand
CTTAGCAACACATGTTTTTTTTAATTAATTTCAGTTATAGTTATACAACGCTCTGTGGATTCAGTCTAATACACTACCCCATTGAATTTCATAAAAATAAACACGGAAAACCACTTTCATTAAAGAACTATTATATTTTCTCAGTTATTCTTGACTCAATGATAAAAAGCGATACACCTTTAGATTTTAATGTAAATTATCTAATTTCTTTATATCTTAAAATCTTTTGTTTCTTTGACAGTCATCTTTAAAACGTTTGAATCACCGCCATCATGAAACGGTAGCAAAATAAATCGTTGGACGTTTGTGTAAACCAATGAGATAAACATTCTTGCTGAGTTTCATTAGACTATCTTAAAACGTTCATGAGATAATAATGTATTGCAAAAACACGCGAACAGACAGACAACTTCTCAACTAAGCAAGATAGGACAGCATGTTATAAATAATATTATTCTCTAGTTTTTACCTACTGAATAACATATTAAAGTTTGGTAGAAAGTATGCGAGACATTCTGTATACCAATATACAATATTGTTTTAATGTAGTTTTTTAATATAATAATTAATTGTCGATTGTGTTACAGTGTACCAGTGATTGGGTATGCTGTTCCCAATACTGTGAACCTTCTAGCAAGAAGTGCGATATAAACCCGATCATTTTACCGATCATTTTACCACTAGATTAATCACTGTGTAAATTGAAATAAAAAGCAGTACATAATAATTATTTCAGTGCATATTATTTTATCTGTTTTGTATATTACCACAAATAAACATAATGTGTTTCTTTTCTGAAGAGTTGTAAAAGGAGGTGGAGTAGTGTAAATTCCACGCCAAGTTATAGTGTGCTATTTTTCCAGATGCACTTTCAACATACATATATAACACGACACAAACACTACACTTATTATAAAGGGCGTTAAAAATAGTTCAAACAAACAGTTCTATAAAGTTAATTGCCATGAGGCGGAAAAGGGGCACTAGGCTTATTATTAATTTATCTGTAATTACATACGGTTAACGTAGTCCGTACTACACGGGGGCAGCGGCGTAAAAAAATGTGTAACAGTTTGAGAGGGTTGGAGACACTTGAACTTGGCGAAAATGGATTTCAGATATGCGTTGGACATGACCAATAACACCGAAGGCTCAAGATTTATTTTAGTATTTTAGGGTGGGAGCAATGGCGGTAGCACAGACCGGAAACGGTTGAAATTGAAAGCAAATCCAACTAAGAAAATTGTCCATAGCGGCACCCAAAAACGTGTTTTTGAAGTGATAACTTCTATTGGCCCGTTGGGCACTTTCGCTTGACTATGTTTCTGAAATATCACGTCACGCAAACATTTTAAGTAGACACAAGTCAAAGCGTGGAGAAGGAATATTAATGCATTTATATTTACTACCATAGCAATATTAACACGTACGAATTTATTAATATAATATAACAGCTGATTTCGCCCATCAGCTGTAATTCTTAAACAAAACCCAGCGTAGATTATATTTTGGGGTTATGTTTAAAACTTCAATCTTTAAAATTTCTTGTGAAGTTGATTTTTTTTAAATATTAGTTCTACAACAGCTAATGTGGGCTTTTATAACTATACGTTATATAGGCTTCTATATGTTATAAGATTTGCTTTGAGGCTATAAACTGTATATAAAAACAACCTATTATCATCAATATATTCGTTTATACAATTTTAATGAAAAGATAGCTATTGTTTAGCTTTAGAAACATTCGTACATCTTCGTATAACATGTTTGATTATTAATTTCTTTACTATAATATTAACAACTTCTAAATCATTTGATCTATAAATAGTACGAAATAAAAAGTAACTAAAAGATATTATTTTCACCTTTCTATAAATATATAATAACGGGTTTAAATAAGCAATTTTAACAAATAAGTCTACAGTTTTATAATTGCACACATTTACCGAGTTAAAAATCCCCTTAGTCATAGAAGTTATCACTTCCATCGTGTGGTCTTTTCAAACCCAATACATTTTTTTTTTATAGAACCAACATTAGAAAATTTTGTAACAAATTGAAAACAAAATTTAACATTAGAAAGGTTTCAAATTTTAGACGGCATAGTCAAAACTTATTTACATTTAATATATACATGAAAGTTAACAATATTGATTAGTTGTTAGCGGCGGTATCCAGAATTGGAAGTTTCAAGACAGGTCATATACCTGTAGCATTGCGAAATGTCACAAATAAAAAAATTCCATCTTCACCAGGATGGGAGTTTGTAATACGTCCCATTGGCCATGTTACTGGTTGCGTGTTTGGTTCATGAATTAAAAAGTCTCCATTTTCCAAGTTTATTGAGTGTTTATTCCATTTTTTGCGCTGTTGAAGCGTGTGTTAATTGTCTAAACTTCATCGTTTCCCCAACTGATGTGTAATATGCTGAGACTGTTACCAATGTTTCAGCCGATTAGTAGGAACTTGTAACAGGTTCTCTTCAGGTAAAAGTGCTTTCCTATCAGAAAATCTCCAGGTGTTAACGCATTTAAATCTAAAGTATCATTAGGAAATTCGTAAGCGGTCGTGAGTTTAACATAGATTCTACTTTGGTTGTAATTGTAACAAAGTCAGTTAATGGAAGAGTGTGATAGCCGATGATACAATTTAAATGGAGTTCCGCATTCTTAATGACACTCGAATAATCCTTCCATGTGAGGAGCGGTTGGAGGTATGAAGTGGAATTTTAAGACTTCTTTCGTCCCGAAATCAGGTAAAACTGACTTGGAATCTGGATGTTGTAATAATGAATGAATTACACTGTTTCATTTTTTTAGCGGCACTCGTGAAGTTTGTCCGTGCAGTTTGTGTAAAATATGAACAAAGTCTCCAACGGGTAATAAAACAGACAAAAACACACAGATAAACTTGAATTGTTTTTGAATTTGAAAGTGTGCGAATTTTTGCAAAGAATGGTCCAGCAAAATCAATTCCTGATATACCGAAGGATTAATCCTATTTGATGGAGTATCACCCACAAGCGGAAGAAGTTGCGAAGGTTTCGCCTTAAAGCATGTAATACATTTGAAACAAAAGATCGTTTTGCACTCCTTGCGGACAAAATCTAAAACTTTAAATTTAGCATAGGTTGAGTTAATTGAGGACCAGCATGTAAATGTTTAATATGATAATATCTAATAATTATTAGTTGCGTGATATGATGGTCCTTTGTTGATAATATAGGATGTTTCTGCGCAAAAGATAGTGATGAATGCCTTTTTCTGCCACCAACTCGTATGTCATTGTTGTCACCAAGAAAGGGTTTTAGTCTCTGCAATCTTGTAGAGCATGGTTGGTTGTCTTGAGGTCTGAACAACCTTGATATCTCCTGCGGCTGTTGCATCTGGCGGATGAGGTAGTTTCTGCAGAATTAATCTCCTTCAGTTGTAGCGGGCCCTGAGATCTTGTTGCGTCGCATGTCTGCAATTTCCGATGAAGCGTAGTATGTAGGAGGTGACTCGAAGTAGCATTGTCCAATTAGAGTATATAACTCACAGATCCCATTCTTAGATATTTGCAACGCCAATAAGTAGCTGATTAGATCGTAGTTCTGGTAAAGTGTGCAAACACGTAGGTGTTGTGATTGGCCACTCATGTGCTGGAAGGTTTATGTATGAAGGACAAGTCCACCAAAGTGGATGGTTGAGTAGAGCAGAAGGTGAAATACTTCTTGTTGCACAATCAGTAGGATTGCAAGCAATTGGCACATGGGAGTTCGGGCGGTATCCATTCTTGAATTTGGCTGACTCGGTTTTCCACGTAGACCTTCATTCGATAAGGTGATCCAGGCCAAAGCGATGGTGGAGTCAGACCAAAAGTGTATAGAGTTTATTGTGTGTTCTGGTTTTAGTAATGTCAAACTATAGTTAGTCAGTTTAGCGAGTTTAAATATTTCAAGCGGTTGTGTATTATTAGAATGCCATTAATATCAATTGAAAGGGTTGGTCGGTTGAATTAATAGTAATTTGTCTATACATAATTTTCACGTCGCAAGTAAAAACAATTTCATATTTGCGTAAATAGAACATAACATCTGTTATATAATTTTGTAGTTTTGCGCCCCAGTGAAGTGCATCATTAAGTGATAGCCCTGAAGATGTTCTAGCGAAAGCATCAAATACCACGCTAAGTTTAGTAGTGGTGCTAGTTTCTTTAAAAACTCCATGAGGAGGAATAAAATAGTGTGTTTGATTCATTATAGATGAGTCATTACGAGACATATGTCCAAGTTGTATCTACGCGTTGATAAAATTATTATAAGATTTATTTAGCTGTGAATTAAACATTTAGTTTATTTTCTAGTGCCATGAAACGACTTTTAGCGGCCTTATATGAAATCACTAGACTAGAAGAGTTGAGTTTGAAAGGTAGTATTGTCGTATATCTTCCTTCTTGGTCATGTGTAAAGGTAGATTTATAAAAGTTTTCACATTCCTCGTCTTCTTTTGATAAGAAATAAATTAAAAGAAGTTCTTCAATTTTAAAAATAAATTTAAGTTTTTATTAAAGTAAATTTCAGATGTAGTAAGTAACAAAAGGGCTGAGACAAAAGTGTTAATACTAATGTTCAGTGGTAAAGATAATAAATAATAAGTATTGGTTAAACGATAATAAATCCAAAGACCGTTTCAATAGCGGAATGCATAATCTTTAATAAATTGAGTTTAGAAAAGGAAATCAATTGACCTGCTCCTAGCAGTAGGCGAATCTGTTGTGGAGCATTAAATTTATATAAAAATATTCTTCATCAGTGACTTTTATATTGCCAAAAACAGCTTTGTTTAACCTGATTTGAGATAATGCCAGTAATTAAAGTAGCTTTGACGTATCTGTTTCTTTTAGACCCATATTTAATAAATGTTTGTATAAGGATATATTTCAAGTTACCTTTTAAGGATACGTCATTTTGTTGTTTGACAATACCAAGGTTTTGACGCTAAGTTTTCTGAATTAAGCGTTACTTGAAAATTGTTTAGTAAAAGTAAACACATGGCAAAATTATACAAAAATCAATAGATTTATTATAAAAAAACCTCCTACAAAATTAATACGTTTAGAAAATTATTCAATGAGAAAAGGCACTGCCACAACAACAAATAAATGTAAATTAAATTTCCATCTGAAATGTTTCAAAATTGTAATTTTCCTAATACAGTTATTTGTACATTGAATCAAGATTTAGTTTTCTGGTATTGGACAGTAAATAATAAAAGTAGTGTCATTTAAAGTTAAGCACACGCATTTCTATATTACTAAACAACACATGTTTTCTGTTACGAAAATAAAATATTACAAAAATGATTAAGCGTATGACCTTAATTCGATATAAAATTATTTGGAAAAAGTTGTTATTGTACATTCGGAATTCTATTTTAGTCGAGGATGTTTGCAATTAACATATGTGCTACATCTGGCGGTTAGTCATTCTCTTTTGCATATAAATAAATGTGAAAGCATTTCAAAGTCAGTTGAACGAGTTTGCTGAAACGATAATGTTTTACATATTTTTCTTGATATATTTTACTTCTATAGAAGTTCAGTCTCGTGAATTTAATAAGTGCATTCCGCAAAACCAAACTGTGAGTTTTAAATTAATTTTACTTTTTTAACAAATAGAATGCACAATAGTTGTAATTAATAATACACAAAGTATTTAAATTTTATTTATGCCCATTGCCAAACATTGCAAGACTTATACTATTTACTATACATTTTTATGGTAGAAATTTATTATTTGTTCAAGTAAACTGTATACATAATAGTAGAATCCTCCTTTTCTAAAGTGAAATAGATAACTAAAATTTGTATAAATATTTAGATTTAATAATTACCTTTTATATTTAGTCATCTAAAAGAGTGTCTATTTTACCTAAGAGGTTCTAAATTTGATGCAAATCCAATAGGGCACATTATAAAGTATACGAAACATTAAAGAAATATTTTTTAGTTGCATTCAATTTATAACATTGATCATTATTAAATGCGTTTCAATGCATTACATTTTTAAGATAAGGAAAAATTTACTAAAAGGACATTTTTATCTATACTAGTCCAAAGCTTAAAAACAATTACTAAAATTTTATAAAAAACAATCTAAACAACGTTTACCAAAAATGTTATTTGTGAGAATAATTCTACATTGGGCAAAAATAATGTATGATAATTTATTTTTTATTATTTTATATTATTTTTATTTTTTATATTTATGGTTTTATTGATATAACAATGCCGGTTGAAACATTAAATTACAGTTTATTATTACAGTTATTCATCAAATTTGTATTGTAACTCTCATTCATAGAGGTCTACTACACATTTAACGAATGTGGTGGAGTTTTTTTCAATAACTAAATAAATTTAATTTTGAAAAACAACTGGCTGCGTTTCCTTATAGTTGAGACGTATTTGATATTAATTCATTTTAGTTTTTAGGAAACATTGCGGATATACCTTCTCTGTTTTTTTATAAACCCCTTTCAACAAACAAATGTTTTGTAGCTATTACTATTTTTAGCAGATCTTCTTAAATAAGTAAACTTATGTAAAAGGTCAAACAATTGATACATAATAATTTATAAAGTTATTATTTTAAAATTTTTAAATAGGCCTACATCCCATAAGGAAAGTTAAAAATCTTTAATATCAAAATTAGCCATACTACTATATTCGGATTTAAAAATTATTAATGGAATTTATTTTTCCCTTTTCTAAATTAAATTTATAATAATTTATTATAAATTAACACAGTCAAATTTATAATATTTCAAAATTATTCATCATAATTTCATAAATTATTCATAGGTGCAGTGCATATTAAACAAAAGAAGAAGTAATAAAAATAAAATAAATCTATAAATACAAGAATATTAAGAAATGTTTAATAACAACGAAGATAAAACAGATGTTAAATTAAGTTAAAAAATGTACAACATCTAATTAGAAGTGATATTATAGTTTTAAAAAGTAAATTTAAACCAGAATTGTCAATATTTTATATGAATAAAAAAAAGAAGACTTAAAAGTGAAAGTAATAAGAAGCTATAAAATAGAAATAAGATGCCTACAAGATTCAAGAAAAAAAATCATCCATAAAACAGTAAATTAATATTGGTGATAATCAGCGTTGAAATAAGCCAAATTTATTAATAAAACTTCATTACCTATAAGAAACTTTAACAAGCATTCCACAAAACTTAAATACAAAGTATTATCATAAAACTGTCATCAAAATTTACATAGTAATATTGCCATCCAAGTTATAATTTTTGTATATCATCTAATAAAATTCCTAATATTTTAAGATACTTGGTTATACCATTGCTAGGAATTTACCCAAAAACGAGATGCAATACCATTTGTTTCAAAACAACTAAAGATTAATAATACTGTTTACGCTTATTTGCATGTATGAAGTTTAAATAATTAAATACATAAAATATCATGTGTTTATTGTAATTTATATATTATTTTAAAATAAAATATGAATCAATAATTTCGGCCAATAATTTTGAGGATTTTACATTTAATGTAGTTTATAAAATCTTATAGAGATTAAGTGTATGTCACTTATCTATTTATGTACAAATTATATTATTTTATTTTTATAACTGGATAATATACATCTTAGTAAACATTTTTAATAGATCGATTAGATTACTATAAACAAGCAATTTATTAAATGTGATTCATCATATTGTTTTAAACCCTTCTTCTAGTGTGTCAACAATGATGGATGCTGTAGCGAAAACTGTGTAAAACAAGCAACGGAAAACGGCACTTATGTGTGCGAGGCTCCTCTTACTAATTGTAGAACTCAATACGCAATTGTAAGTTTTAGTAATTAATTATTATATATATTTAAGCGGCTATATCCTGACTGCCTGACTGATTGGTATATTTACAACATAGAACACAAACTATTTAGGATAAGAATATGCAAATTTAAAGGTATATTCTTATGAGGTCATAGGCGTAGCTAAGAAATAATTTTTTTAAATGCTTATTTTAAAGCGTAAATATCGTGAAAATTCGGAGGTTCTCTAACAACAATATAATATGTGATAAATCTCTTCGGATAAAAAAATTAGCAACTCTTGTTTGTTTAAATGTATTTCCACATCAACACATTTAGAAAATGTGCACATTATAAATAAAACAGGTAATTTGGATCAATATTTTATAAAGCTGGAGTATAAGTCATTCTTACCCATCTTGTTTCCGATTAGTTTGGATTTAAGGGTGATCTCGTTTCATATTTGTTTTGAGGTTAAGGTTGACTCGGATGTTTTATTTTGTTGTCGGTGGCTTTCTTTATAATGTTGTCTATAGATTTTTTTGGTATCCGTTAAATTTTCCCACTCCATAGATGTATTGTTTTTCGTTTAGATAACTTTGTTCAGAAAGAGGTAGGTTGACAAGTCGGTAAACCATTGAGTTGAGGCTGCTCTTTTGTGTGCAGGTGCATGGGTTGAGTCCCTGGTAATAAACCTGTCTGTGTGTGTTGGTTTTCTGTAAACACTAAATGCCAACTTATTGTTTTCTCTTGACACTAGTATATCTATCTATGAATGCTAGGCTATTTTGTTGTTCAATTTCTTTTGTGAATTTCACTGTAGGGTAGATTTGATTTATTTGTTGAAAAAAATCTCAAAGTTTTCTTTTTTGTCGAACACTGAGAAAACATCGTCTACATATCTAATCCAAATTGAGGGAAAATATTTAAATGAATTTCCAGCATATACCTCGAAATTGCTCATGAACCAATTTGACAGAAACTGGATAAAGGGGTTTCCATCGCCGTACCGTTATCTTGAGTGTAGAATTTATAATTAAATTGAAAACTATTCTGAGACATGCATACATTTAAAATAAGTAGATATTCTTGGATTTCATTATTGCTTAGAAATGTTTACTGTTAACTTTAAAATTTTGATGTTGCGTCCCTGTATCCTGTAGTGTTCTAATACCTGAGACTATGGAAGTGGTTAAATTTTGGTTAAAGTCAGCGGCAGCGGATCGAGTCCCACAGTACCTTCTCTTGGCCGAAAGGGCTGCGTAAAAGGCTAAACTAGTTATAAGATTTAGTTGTAGCTCATGTACCACTGAGGATGACGACTTTGTCGTTTAAATGCGTTAGATCACTAAACGTATGTGTGTGAGAATTATTGTATTGTTATTATTATTTCTCACTCGTCAAGCTCAAAGTTTATTAATTTAAATATTATTGGTGAAATTACAATGCATGCCGTAATTCGAACTATTAGGTCACCGCTGAATCTTAATTTCCGTGTAAATATCGGAGTATACAACAATTTGTTTGCGTTGTTTTCTAACAAGGGAGGAACAATTAGTATGTATATATATATAATTGATTCTGTCCTGAATGACGGACTTGCATAAAATCAACGTAGAGCAAAAACTATTTAAGATAAGCTTGAAGCTTAAAAAAAAATGATTCGAAAGCTTAGCAATACACGTTTGTTGAATGCTTTTACATTGCTTACTATAGCAACCTTATGTTTATAAAAAGTATGTATGTATAAAATTAACTATTTAAAGTTGTTATGTTAAATTATTGTTAACTTGTGGTCAAACAATACATGATTTTGTTTAATTTATAATAAAAGGTAAAATTAAACCGTTGCATACATTTTAATAACTTGTTGTATTTCAAGTGTGTACTTGTTTGTATACGTATTAAATGTAAAGTTTTTGAAGATTAAATAAGTTTATTACCGATATACTAGTAATATGTTGCATCAATACTAGTTATTGTGGGTTACTATAAACTTATTTTGGTTTAAATATAAATAAAATATTAACCCGTAATTAATGTCATCAAATGATTGAGATAGTTAGGTAAATAATTGTCCAAACATAAAAATACATCACGACAGTTTTTAAACTAATAATAACTGTTGTGTTATACATAAAGAAGCATACTTATATATGTTTAAATGCTATAATTTTTATTTGAGTTTGACTCTGTTGTTTTATGTTAAATATTATTGTGTTTACAGTGCAAATTCAACTCAATGTGTTGTTCATATAATTGTACCTCCACCCTAAATATACCATTTGGATTTTGTCAACCATGCGTCAAGCTAAACCAAACTGTAAGTTTCCTACATGTAAATATATGTGTACAGTAAATTGTATTTATTTGAACCTGCAATTATTATAGATCTATTCATCAGTGCTTTATTCATTCTGATTCAGGAAGGAATGGTTACACTTTCAAGACACGTGCGATCACTGTGTTATACATTTGTGACGTGTGATTGTATCGAATATTTGACCCACTAAAAATCTTCCAATCTCAAAAAACAAAAACCGTTGGAAAGGCAATGATTTAAACTTAAATTTTTGTATAATTTTTTTTCTAAAACGTATATTTACATAATATGTAATCATCGTTTTAAAATATTAATTTTATGAAAAGCCAACAACGCGCGGATAAAGCACGTGTCATGAAAAGACTCAACTTTGGCATTTCTTTGAAACTCTCTTCTGCTCGACCGGGATATTTTGACAATAATATGGACATACTTTTGGATTCTTGAAGATTTTAACTTTCTATAACTGTCAATTAATCAAAAGCCACTTGTATAGTTCCAAAGATATGGAATTGTCTGTAAACCTTTGCAATTGGACCGATTTCAACCAATAAAACAGCACATTTTGCTTTCGAGATGTCTCTTAGAATTCGAATTATTTGAATTGACTTGTTATATCTATTTAATATGCAAAGCATATTTACTCTAACGGTTTTGTTCGTACAGTGCTGAGAAATACTAATAAATGGGAAATACGCTCCCGGTTTTTCACACAAAACGTCGTATTTGATACATCCGTGAGAAGTTTAATTCATTTGATCTAATTTTGTGATTCAATTAAAACTAAGTCAAATATTTTTATGAAATTATAATAAATTTACTAGTATACAGTTCAATTCTTTGATTTATTCTCTACACTTTCTTATAATAATATTTAATTTTTGGGCAAAGGATATATTCCTAAATTACTATTCAAACTAGGATTTAGCAGTCTTGTAGTAGGAACATAAAAACTGATGTTTTGAAAATAAATTTTAAATTGCTAAATATTTTTATACAGTTCTATTTAGAACTAAATTATGATTTTTTACATTTTATGAAAAAAATTACAAACAATGTTTACTACTTTTATGTAGGCCTTAAGTTGAACTTTTACCTTTCGTAACTGAACATTTTTTGTTTCTTGAGCTAATAAATTTGTAAATTTTACATCTATATTTTTTTACTCTCATATATGACTTCTTTGAACGTTTTTCTACAAAAAAGAAATTTGAGATATTACGAAAAAACACCAAGGTTAAAAATTTTCAGTTTCTAGCCAATAACTCAGATATTTTTTAAGATAATGAAATATAATAAAACAGTTATGTTGGTAATTAAAAAGTAAATTTTTTATTTTATTTTTTAATTTAATGGGTTTCCAGATATTTTAGGTTACAAATTTAAAACGGCCGCAACTTTTTCAATAATATAAAATCACCTTTTTTGTGTTTTTGCACATGGGTAGCCTAACAGATGTAATACCAAATATGTACCCAAAATTTGCATTCAATCAATTTTCTAAATCCAAAGATATTAAGTATATATATAAAAAAAGAACTATAGATTAATTTAAAACAAAACATTTCCGAACTTATAGCAGTACTCATCCTGTAAGTGTCTCCTTTTGTTTCTATTACTGTAGTCAATGTATAATCATATTAAATATAAATAGATATATTATAATGACATATAAGCGGCTTTGGTCTGACTTAATGACTTTCTGGCTGTCTGACAAAGAATCAACGTAGAGCAAAAACTACTTAAGACACAAATGCAAAAATATTATATTGTTATTAGGCCATAGGCGCAAACTAAGAAAGAAATTTGCAAAATGTTTATTTCAAAGTCTAAAAGTAGTGAAAATTTGAGGGTTCCCTCTTTAACAGATAAAACATCTGTTCGGACCAAAAGATTAGCAACACGTGTTTGTTTAAATTCATTTCATAACTATTATATATTACCCTCTGTGTATTTAGACTAATACACCACACACATAAATTTCTTCACGGAAAACCACTATCAGCCAAAATTATTGTATGTTCTTAGTTATCCTTAAATTACTGATAATAAACGGTACCAGATAAATGCCACATACTGTCTCCCAGTTGAAACTTTATACCTTCCCAAGAGTAGGTGGTTATTTAGAATTGCAAAAGTAGGACATACCATTTAAAATATTAGATGCATGTAACAAACATCCATATTATATTCTTATATTATAATAATATTATTATTAAAAACATTCGATCGATTTCGAACAAATTTGCATTAAACATGTAAATTAGGCCTGTAAAGGTGCACGAAAAAAGGTTTTGAAAAAAATTGAAAAACAACCTACTTATTCGTCCAAAACCCCCAAAAATCTGTTATTATTATTATTATGACCTAAACGAGAGTTTTTAGAAAAATTCGTTTTTTTTTGCATATGCATTAAGGGCTACAAATAAGAAAAATTTAATCAACATCGTTAGAGCCGTTTTTGAGAAATTTAGATTTTTCTCGTTTTTTGCCATTTTTATGGGGTAAAACCCCGTAAAAATGAATAATTTAAAAAAATTAAAAGATGCCTGGAGATATTCCAGAACTACACCTACGTACCAAATTTCATCAAAATCGGACATTTGGTATGGTCTCCAGCTCTGTACACATCCTAACAGACACACAGACACACACACACACACGGACACTCGGACAGACATAGTCAAAAAACCATTTTTTTGGTTCAGGGAGCAATAAAACAAATAACTCCATTAAAAATATTTTTGGGTTCAGGGAGCACCAACACAGATAATTCCACTATTTTTTTTTTTTTTTTATATTCAGGGAGCACCAAAACAGATAATTTTACTAAAAACTCAAATACGAAAATTTGGACGAAAACAATACTTTCTCCATATATTATGTATAGGGGGGAGAAAGTAAAAAGTGATAAACCATTTGATTTTATTTTAAATTATCTATTAAAATCGTTTCTTAAAATCTTTTTTTTCTAAAATATTCAACTTTGAAAAGTTTGAACCACTGCCATAATAAGTACAATGGATAATTGTAGCAACGTACAATTTTGAACATTTGTGTAAACCAATGAGATAAACTTTCTGGCTCAGTTTCATTAGACTATCTTGAACCGTTTATGAAATAATAATGTATTTTAAAAACACACGTACATACAGACAACTTCTAAACTAAACAAGATAGGACACCATGTTATATTATATTATTTTCTAGTTTTTACCTTCTAAATAATGGTAAAGTTTGTTAGAATTGTTGCGATACATCCTATATACTATTATACAATATTGTTTAAAAACTGTTAAATATAATAATAAACTGTCGTATGTTTGTGTCTGTGTTACAGTGTACCACTGATAAGGTATGCTGCTCTCATTACTGTGAACCTTCTAGCAAGAAGTGCGACACAAAACCGATCAGTTTACCGATCATTGATCCACTAGATTAATCACTGTGTAAATTGAAATAAAAATCAATCTATAAATACAGTAATAATGGGTAATGTTACCTTATTTTAACCATCGAGCACTCTAAAATATATCCTTTTTGGATTACCGGTTTCGCTGGTTCATCATCAGATCAACCTCAAAAAATATTCATTCCACTGTTGTGGAACACGTCGTAACAAACTACACACAATTAACATAAAACATTAAAAAACACAAACACTTGAACAAATTTAAATATATACACTGTCTGAAAAATCAACTTCACATATAACATGAGGACCCTGTTACACATGTCATTTCATGGAGGACATGTGTACAATTGCGGTCTTGTGCAATCTAATATATGAGATAAGGAAGTCCAATCATGATGGTTTTGGGTAAACAATTTTATCTCAGGTTGATGGCTGCGCTAAATAATTCATTAGATGAATACTGCAGTTTATCATTTAACATATTAACTGCATCATATTTTGATGCACTATATATTTCAAATTCCTCTAGGGATGACAGCAAACGGCCCTTTATGCATGTATGAAGAATTTTTAAGTTATTGTGAACATTGCCGTATTTGTGGTAAAAATCAATGAGGTGTTTGGCGAAACTGGATCTCTGTTCAAATAGCGTGGGTCTAGGCAGGTGTTCTTTTAACCGTTTGGTGAAAGATCGTCCAGTTAGACCGATATCAAATTTAGAGCAATCACTACACGTAATCTAATATACACCTGACATGTTCATTCTATCAAAAGATGGATTGTTATTCTTTGGCTTCAAAAAATTGACGAGGTTATTTGTGGTTCTGTATGCTGGGATGATATTATGTTTTCTCAATTCTTCCTTTAAGTTGAATTCCAGTTCCCTGTTATACACAATGGGTATATAAGTTCTTTTGAGCTATTTATTTTCCTTTTATGTTTTTTGATTATTTTATAAATACAGTATTTATTCTTGTATCTGTATAGTATATTTACAAAAATGTGTTTCATTTTGTTCAAAATAGTTTTTGTTATTAGAGAATTTCCATAAGAAAGATAAGCTATTGCAGTAACTCTTATTGTGATACATACGGTCGAGCGTAATCAATGAGAATATATTATGGTCCCCAGAAGTCGTTTTTTGTCATTAAAAATGTTATATGTCCTCACTCTACGGGTCACATTTTACTTCCGCATTGGTCGAAGTTTCTGCAGCATTGGTTTTCTAAGTGCCTCGATCAGGTTCCTTAGCCTAAACAATCCAACCACCGGAAGCACTTTTTCTGACCGGAAGTATATGAGTTTTGAGATTGTTTGCACTAGAATGAAACTTGTTTGGGGCTTTATTTAAAATAATAAAACATATTTGATTATTATGCATATTTTGTTTTATTACACGACCTTAAAGCTCGTCCTTATAGTTGGTTAATGCGAAATCGATCAAAACGTAAAAACAATGTAAGTACGGCAGTAAAAACTGTTCAAATCAACGAGGGGGCTTTTACCGTGGTTATGATGCTCCTTTTCATGGTTAGGATGCAAACTCACGAATCGAAGCAGTCGAAAATGTTGGCAAGGTCAAGTTGCAAACCCTCAAAACGCAGTCGATTATTCGAGGCCGCAAGGTTGAGGTTTAAATTCTCAAAGTGAGTTTTTCCAGTGCGAGCGGAACGAATGTGCCAGGGTTAGAGGAAGACGAGCAAAAAATTCTCATATTTAGTATACGCAGGCAGCTATTCAGCTTCGTGGGTAGACTGCTTTGCCAAATAGTTAATTTAAACCAAAGGTTCAGCTGCATTGTCTAATTATTCTATCTTTCAATAGACTATAATATTTAAAATTAACGTGATACTACTTATATGATTTCTTTTTGGAATTGTAAAATTATATTAATTATAATAGTCTCGAAATCTAAACTAATATATTATATATATAGAATAAGTAGCGGCAATTTTTAATTTTGCAAGTTACAACAGTCAGAATAGAGCGATTTTAAAAATATATTAAGTACATTTTTAACCATTTGGGATGTTTATCTGTCATCAGCTGTTAAATAATGTATTTGTGTTTTATTAGGATCGGTTATTATATTTTTTTAAAGAGAATGTACATTACATTTTTCTATAAGAATGTAATAAAGTTGTGACGCGCTCAGGTTCCGGATTAGGATTTTATGAGAGAACCAGAGCCTGTCACAAGTTAGCTAGGTCTATCTTATCTATGACCAACGATCAAGTGGGCATTGCAGCGAGAATCCGTTAGCGTCTATTGATGTGTAACACCATCTCACCACCGACCTGCAGCCATTACAGACCACCTTAGAGAGACCAATGTTTAATTAATTAATTAATATTTTGTTGTGTAATTGTGTGATGGCCGGGTAAGTAAATTAGCTAGTGGCTACCGTATCGCGGGGGTCGATTAGACCTGTAATAGTCGCGGCGTCTGATAAACCTATTTTGGGGAGTTATAGCCTATTGGGCTGACAATGATCTAGTTAGTTAATTATGTGTTTGTATCTAGTGCTTTACTGTTAAATAATTATTGTTCAGCAATTTAAGTGTAAGTCAAAGCTGGCTACCCGTGTTTGTGGTTGTTACAAGTGCATAACCTCACATTGAATTTAGGCTGTCGGTAGATAATAAGGCCTCTAACCTAACCCGGCGATTAGCGAATGCGTATTACGGGGCGGGGTGAATTAAATAAAGTACCCAGTATGCGTTACAACGTGCTTAAATGTTTTATAAATGTTAAATATTACTTTTGGTGAGTCTGCTATAAGTAAAACAGGGGTTTACGAATAGTTTAAAAGTTTCCAATAAGGTCGTGGACGACGTTAAAAACGAGGAAAGGTTAAAGCATTTATTGTGAAAGACCAATTAATTATTGTGATCGACACTGTTGCTTTTGGCGCATCAATTGGCTCATGACACGACATTGTTTCGAATGTTTTAGGTGTGCAACGTGTGGTAGCAAAGTTAGTTCAAAAAATTGATGAATTTCAAACAAGAACAACTGAGAATGTATGTTGCCCTCAAGAGTCGATGAAAGAAGTCAACAATGATGCAGAACTACTGAAAGGTTTCATGAAACATGTTGTTTACTGACATGAAGTCGAAACTAAGCTTTAATAGTCTAAGTAGAGGCATTCTGGATCGCTAAGTCTGAAACAAGCTCGACAAGTGCGACCGAATATTAAAAATAATTCGACCACGCAGCTGGACCGCTGACGTGAGTTGAGCAAATTTCCAAAATTAAATTTATAGGCCTATGTTTTAGGGCTTCAACAAACAATTTGGGAAATAAGTCTACTCACGACGGTGCTGAATAGCTGCAAAATGCTTCGCACGCCAATCCGCATATTGGGAATGTCTTCAATATTCAAAGCATTGCGTGCTTCGCACGCCATTCCGAAAATTGGGAGTTTCTTTAATACAGAAAGCATTGCGTGCTTCGCACGCCAACCCCCGTACTGGGAGTATCTTCAATACACAATGCATTGCGTGCTTCGCACGCCAACCCCGCGGTAAAATCCATCACATGGCTTTGAACGGGGTACTTTTATGGTATTTTACGTTTTGATCGATTTTGGGGGAACCAAGCGAGCTATAAGGTCGCGTAAAAAAATAAAATGTGCAGAATAACATCCTACATTAATATTTTTAGAAAACACTCTAAACAAATTTTATTCTCGTAGTAAAAATGTCAAAAAATAGTTACTTCCGGTCAAAAAACGTACTTATACGTTTGTTGGATTTTTTTGGCTAACGAACTCGTCCGAGCGACGTAGACAACCAACATGTGTACCAAATTTGAACCAAATCGGACCTAAAATGCGGCCTCTAGAATGCGAACACATCCTCTTCTTGGATGACGTTTTTAATTCTTACATGAAAATTACATATAATGGATTATTAGTTACAAAACAGAGAAAAAATACCAAAAAAAATCGTGCTTAAAGTTTTCACCTATTTAGGCCCTAAATACCATCCGGCATCAATTGATGCCATTGTGCGTGTAAGGATAATGGCAGTGATACATTTTGATGATGTAAAATTATTACACTAACAACTTACTAATTTATTTATTTGTAACAAATAAAGTTCTTTTACATATGAAGTCTTAATAATAAAGTTACCAAATTCAATAAACCAATACAAAACATTTTTTTAATAAAACAAATGAATACAAACAACTGATATCAATACTTTTGCAAATAATGTATTAGGAAATTAAAACAAAATACTAGCACTTATAAAATTAAATAGGTATATCTTAAATATTACAGATACATTTATTTATGATTATATTACTTATTATTTATATACTTTTTTAAAAACATGGTAATGTTTCAAGCTGAAATAAAAACTAAAATTGACATATCAGTCAGTATTTTACACAATGTTTATATATTTTACAGTCTCAAAATTCTATTTTAATAATAAAAATAAAAATTATGTATCTAAAAACAATAAGAAACCATATGTGAGTGTTATTGTTTAGCTATTACATTATGAATGAAACATAACCTCAAAATTTATCACATATGAAAGATGCATGGTGGCATCAGTTGATGCCATCAATATTTAATCTATTTTATAAAATAAATAAGATGAAAATTAACTTCCAACTGTTCTAATACAATCTATATGATATAAATCATCAGAAAATAAATTTTACTTATCATTTCAATTGATAGATTATATTCCGGATTAGCTCAAAGTGTTAAGAACTTCTTGCTGATGGAAACCATGACAACACTACACAGGTTACAGAAATAGAAACAAAACTTACTATCTGCACTCTACTGGATATTTTAACAACTACAACTGGCATCAATTGAATAGGTGAGTTGAAAAAGGTACACATTCCAAAATAGCTACTTTTCAGGAAACAAAAAAAACTGATTATTGGCTAAACTAAATTTATTAGAGAAAATTTTAATGTTAGGAACTTTTACGTACCAATGCTAAGCATTCAACTGCATAACAAAAATTATTTCTTTTCTTTCTATGTTTAAGTTATTGAACATTTTTTGTAATGGAATATGTCCCTTTTTACACTCAAGTTTTTAAGGTAAAGAAAAATCTAAATAAAAACCAATATTTAAATAAATTTTAATATTGTAATAAGTTTTAATGGATTATTTCTGTATAAGTACGTTATAAATAATGATTGGATTTTTAGTTTTAATCCGGACTTTCAGCTTCGGCCGTTGGCCAATTACAGAGTTCTTCGCAAAAGGGTAAATATTCTCCTGGAATGTATTTAATGAGTTTAATGACATCATTAATCTTACTTGCCTTAATAGGTACTTGAAATAAACAACTTATATAAAATCTATAAAAAATACTTAACCCTAGAAGCGGCAATGTTAACGAAAATGGATTTTGGCGTGTGCAAGCATTTTTTCAAAAATTCGCCAAAAATAGTAAATGAACCCCAATCCAAAAGTGTTACGACGCTTTTTTGTAGATAAAGATTCAAAAAATTTATATATGTAATTAAAAAATTTATTTATGTAAAATTGTAAAAGTTATTAGCTCAAGAAACAAAAAATGTTCAGTAACGAAAGGAAAAGTTCAACTTTAGGCGTCCATAACAAGTAGTAAAAATTTTTTGTATTTTTTTTATAAACGAAAAAAAGTTTCGTAATTTAGTTCTAAATAAAGCTTTGTCAACACTTTTATCAATGTCAAATTTCTTATTACGAAAACTGTACCAATCTTACAAAAGAATAATTAAGGGAACGGAAGCAATACTGGGCCACATAGATTGGTACAGTTCAAAACTTACCTTAGAATTTAAATATCACCAAAAGTAGGAAT
>JAGFPH010007862.1:35526-61361 GCA_018207615.1 Philaenus spumarius | reverse complement strand
TATACGAAGTGTGGTCACGTCAAAGTGGCGACTCGGTGCCCTGGTTGTTTGCTGGGGCGTTCTGGCTACGCTCGCCGGCGCCGCTCATTCTGCAAGAGATGGTAAGTCGATTTTATTTCTTGACGTTGTTATTAAAAAAATGACTTTTGTTATTCAAATTGAATAGTGTCGGTTTCTTTTCTTCGAAAAGTCTGAATTTATTTCTAACTGGATGCTATATTTAACATATAGATTGTAGGGGTTATATAAATAAACAATAATAGGATTTAGTGCGAAATAAACAGAAAAACCAGAATTAAAACAACATAATAAGTGTTTTAAACACACTCATTAACAAACTAAAATATAATTTTTGTTTAAATATTCTATAGCTAAAATAAATACATTAACTTTTTCATTATCTTTATTAATAATAAATTACTAATTGTAAAATATTTTTCGGGGTGGATTGTAATTTATTTCTGTACGCATTTTCAGTGGTATACAGTGTTTTAATGGCAAATCAATTTTTGTTAATATAGTTTATCATTTTGAGATATTTTTTCTAATATCTGTTATTTGTGTGTGAAATTGTATACATTTCCGAAAGTTTTAATTCCAAAATTATTATTATCAATAGTAAAGAATTAAAAAGCTTATAATATCGATATCCATTTAAATAGTTATTTTTTAGTGTAAATTGAAATACTGTAGATCTACATTTGGTCCGCGGTCTGTAAGATAATTAACATTTCAAAATGTAATGAGTTATTTACTGAAATAAATATCATACACAATTTGCACTAAACAACAATTAGCCGTGTAAAGTTGTTACATACCTAATTAGGTAAATGTATGTCTCATTACTCAGTTATTTATTATCCGATTACTGCAAATAAAGTATGATTTTGTTCGTCTTAAAATTCTACATTTTTCATTACTGGTAAAATGTTTTAATACAAATCACGGTTTTCGTGAAATTTAAAATCAAAGATTTTAAATGGCCGCCATCTTGAAACTGTTTAAGATATCGTAACGAAATGTTACACACTTGTTTGACCTACCAAGGTACACGTTTGTGCCAAATTTGAAGTTTCTATCTAAAACAGTACTCAAGTTATAAAATAATTTGTAAAAACACAAACAGACGGACAGACAGAAAACTAGGCATGTCAGACCCATATTTTTGTGAGGTTTTTTGATTGTCTTGATCCAAGGAACAAATACCCAACATTTTGCAGGGAGTTTGTAAACACCCTGTATATCTTCCAATTTTAATAAATTGTATATTTTTCAAGAACATTTAGTTAAGGCAGTTTAAAGGTTCCTGATAGTTTTGAATTCAATTTTGAACAGTTATTTACGCATAAATGTATACTTGAGCGTCTAAAATACCGAACATGTGCGTTTTCAAAATTGCTAAAACTACAAACTTATAACTCTCTTAAATAATATGAAATGTACAACAGTAGAAACCTAAATTCGGTAACACGTGCAATATGAAAAGTAATATGAAATTTTATACTTGCATAAATAAAATCGAAGTAATAAATACCCACGAACGTTTTAAATATAAAACGTGATTAATTGAATATAAAATAATCAAATTTTATATTTTAACATCGTAAAAAAACAACTCGTGTTTTGAACTAATACTAATTATTAAATACACCATGTACCACAAATAATACGAAAAAAATTATTAATATTTACAAACACATTTTAGACTTAAGGGTCTGCTGTAGTGGCGGTCATCTTGGAATTGTATCCCATAAGAGCAATGTTCAATTTCAAACCATTTATTTCGTTTACTTTTTATCATAAAATTGTTTGCAAGGTCTCATTTTACGCACAGTCACAATACGCATCCGTCTTGCAATTTACATTTTTTTAAATGCTTTTGATTTGTTATGTAATTGACATTTTGTAAGTACAAAGTTTGAATTTTTTTCCTAACACAATACAAAATTAATAATTAAAAATAATTTGCAAGACGGATCCGAAATTTTATAAAGAATATTCAGATTTTTTTCAACACTCAATTACAAAAGATATACTTATAAAATGGTTTGAAATGAGGCAATGTCAAAGCGTTCAGCTGCAAGAAATTGCACTGTTTAGATACAGTGAGAAGCGGTTGCGTTTCCGGTTGCTTTCTCGTTTACTGGAGCAGACCCTTAACTGTTAATAGGTCTAATTGAAAACGTATGCTACTCTTGTTTCGAAGAGAACTACCGCAGGCAACATTGTAACTAAAAACTTTATATGATAAAAGACAAGAACTCTTTTCGTTCAGTGCTGCGTTAATCAACAAATTATTTTTATGTTATAAAACTTGTAAAGAATTTATTTTTGATCTTATATTAAACGTGTTTTTAGTTGTTTTGGCGGTTTCTCCTAAAAAGTTGAATACGGGTTCTGTTGCATTATTTTCTTTAACAAATTTAAAAAAAGTTTTGCGTTAAATATTGTTAACATAACGTTAATGAGTAGGCTATTTATTGCTGTATTTAATAATTAATGCTAGTTTAACCCAAAAGATGTTATTGCAGTTATGCCAAATATAGGTTTGAATTATATTTCCATCAAATGTTGATCGCTTATATTTTATGAACTTTTAAGGTAACGAATTTCACTTATTGACCTAGTATATTTATTATTATTGTAAATACTTACCAACAAACAACCAAGTAATGTTCTCCCGTCAAAGTTATTACATGGTAATGATGGACGACTAATGAAGGTAATATATCTGATGCCAAGAGACAAAAGTGAGAATAGGCAAGTTTTATTACTATAACGTAAAACGTTAATGCGTGGGATTTTCTATCAATTTACTAAGTTTTCAATAAACTAATGATTAAATTTTTTATTCAATTTAGAACCCTTACAAATTATCGGTTTCGTTACATAGTTGTCTATCAAATCGAACCCGTAAGTTTGAGTTTTAAGGGTCTTCTATACCTTGCGTAAAACAGCAAAAATATGCACTTCGTACTACCGTGTTTCGGACGCCGTCTTTCAACCTAAAAAGTTGTGAAAACTCTTATATTGTTCTTAAAGTCTTTGTGCTTTTGTCTTATATCTTATAATTGAAAGAAATCGTCGGCAACTCCTTTTAATCAACAGTTTAAATGAGTAAAATTTCGACATTTTTTGGGAGTTTTAAGCAATAATTTCCATATTTTAAGCTAACACGTAAAAATATAAAGCCTTCTTAAAGTGTAGACAGTTCAGTGAACATATTCCATAAGTATTTTCAATTTCGGCGTAGAACAACTTGTAATAATTTATATTGTAAATTAAATTTAAAATAATCAAGGGCAATTTTTTATAATTCTCCGAAGAAATTCATAATAGTTTTTAACATGTATTACTGAATACCAAAAGTTTTTGGCTGCAAAACGCGTCGTCAAGTCACTAATTTAAAATTTATTGATTCAGTTTCAACTATTATAAAATTTTTAAATGACATTAACCCAATTTGAATTATTGCAGTTTATATTATATGATTTTAACTAACAATATTTATATATTTCTATTAGTGTTTTTTTTAAATTACTGTATTTCATATCAAAAATATGACTATCATTAAACAATCTTTGGTTATTATGCCCTTTGAACCGGCAATTGCAAAAATTGCTAAATTTTACTGATAGATTTTGCTAGAAAAAACAGTTAAAAAAAATGTTGTTTAAACAAATTACTTAGTAGTTTATTTTAAATGTTTAAAATTGACCAACAATCGAATACATTTATTCCGTGACTGTATCTTGAAAACTAAGAGTAAAATGAAATTTTGTTTAATCAATTATTAAAAAAAGTTGTTTCAACTATTATATCGTACATTATAATATTGAAACTAATTAAGTGGTCAGCATGTTTTTTTAAACTATCGATCGTTAGGAACGTACGCCTTAATTTTGTAAGTTTATATTGCTTTATCTCCAGCTTCCATTTTATGATCCAGGGCTGTTGTAGGATCGAATCCAGATATTAACATTGAATTTTGCATGTCCCGAAACTAATTTTGGGCAGAGTGGAACTTTGTATTCGTTTAAATTTTCTTATTTAGGCTCAAAGTGGAAAAATATAAATACGCGTAGTAAAAACTTTTAAAATCAAAAACATTAGAATATAAACAAATTATGTGCATTCAATACAATCTGGTATAGCTTACGTTGACCAATATGTTCTGCTAAAACATAGTTGAAGCTAAATGAAAGGGAGAAATACAATAAAATCTATCGTATTATAATGTGTAAACTCTTGTAAAAGGAATGTAGAATATTATTGAACTTATTTCATTAGAACTTATCATTTAGCTATATCATACATTAAACGCTTTTGTAAAGGCCTTACTATAGTATGACGTTAATATGAATAAAATCCAAAAGAACATAACTGTCTAGTGGTTTTAAGAGGCTGCTGTAGTTTCGACCATCTTTATTTTCCCCCGTAAGAGCAATGTTAAATTTAAAACCATTTATTTAGTTTATTTTTTATCATAACATTGTTTGCAAGGTCTTATTTTAATCACAGTCACAATATTTATACGTTTCACTTTTTTTTCTTTACACAATACAACAGCGAATCGCGAGCCTGATCCCTGATTTTATAAAGAATATAAATATTTTTCACCACTCAATAAAAAAAGATGGATTAATAAAATTAATACTTATTTAACTCTTATTTTTAAATGAGGCAATGTCAAAGCGCTCAACTGCAAGAAATTGCACCGTTTAGATACGGCTGTAGGGTGAAGCGCTGGAGTCGCCGCGCCGGTTGCTTTCTCTTTTACCGGAGCAGAACCTTAACATCATCTGTTATTATTAAAGTCCAGCTTAACATCATGATTCCACATTGCTGCTGGTACTCAGAACCAAATAAACAAGAAATTAAGAACAAATAATAAATCCACAAAAAATTTAAGGGGACTTGCCATGAATATGTTACTCCATGTTAACTATATGCACATTTTCTCAAGAACATTAAAAAAAAATTATCATACTTTTTCCTAGTGCGCTACATGACCTTTTTGTAAAATTTTATTTCTAAGTATTTTTTTTATCATTTCAAAAATAATTTGTATATTATCGATTAAAAGTTTCATAAAATATTTTTTTTTAGCAAAGTAGGAGGAATTTTTTGAAATTCTCATGTAGTGCACTAGAAGACCATGTGCACTAGAAGGCATAACAAATTTGGCATCAATATCTTTATTAAATGCTGAGAAAAGTTACATCAAAGTCCAAAAAATCTAATTTTCGGTATACGCAGAAAAACTGAAAATATCCATGATTTCATTATTGTCCTTACAGTTTATACCGTTATGACACTTCTGACAGTACATTATTGATTTATAAACATTAACAGTAAATTTATTAGCAAGATATGACTGCAAGTGGCATAGTTTTAGGCCTATGATTAGCCTAAACATAGCCTACATAGGCATACAGACGTGCTAAGTCTAAAACTTGTTTGCTATTTAAAACAGGGTTAGTGTGCACAGAGTTGTAGGCCTATTTGTTTTTGCATCTAAGCAACACATTTTCATCAAACATGAAGATAAAAAACTGAATTAGGTTACGTCCTTTGAAAAAAATAAACAAATATATATTGGTATAGTAGAAAGCGCTAGGACATCAAAGTCGTAGAAGTTAGCTCAGTAATGAACTGGGCTAGCAACAACAAACAGCTGATGTCAAAATGGCAAACTATTTTTTTTTCACAGGCACTAAACAGAAACACAGAGTAGCCAACGTGAGAAAACTTTACTTCATAAAATGTATATGTATGCTAATAAATTAACTGCTTTCGAGCGTTTAGCCATTCAAAACCAAAATTTTTCATGAATACCAGAGTGTATAGGTAAAAACAATAATTTGTTCACCAACTTCTAATTATTGAACTAAAAAAAATAAAGAATATGACTTTATTCAACATATTCTGAAAAATAATAATCAATAATAATCAATAATAAAAAAAATGTGAAAACAAAATTTTAAGTCCCCTTAAATCTTTAAGTTCATTGACGAGAGAAAAATATTGTTCTTTTATTACAATAATACAAAATTCTATGCTTTGGAGATAAACCAAATCACCAATTAAGAAAATTCTAACAGTAAAACGAGACAACAATAAAAAGACCGCGAGCTGCGTGAGCTCAGTAGAGAATTGAGAAACGTGATTAACGTAACCAGCCATAGTGTACTTTTACACTTCATGAATGCACTGCTTTCTCGTCTACAGTTTACCAGTAAATTATAAATCCGTCACAATATTTTAGTACTTTTGCACTTATTTTAGTCGGAATACACGGATCCTAATCGTTATTTCCTATAGCATATTTAAAAGTATACTAAAATTTCTGTAAATACTTTAGGGCCCAACATTTATATTAAGGGTCGGCTCTAGTAAAACAGAAAGCAACCTGCGACTGCCTATAGCGGCGGTAGGTTACGCGGACATTGCTCATCCTAAATCCATTTAAAACCCGCAATTATTCACATAGCGATTTTGTTAAAATACCAAACTCTTGGGGACAAAATACTTCATCCGAATGGCTTGGTAATTGTTCGCTATAATTAATAGTTACAACATAAAAAATATTTAAAATCACCCTATAGCGGCGGTAGGTTACACGGACATTGCTCAGCCTAAATCCATTTAAAACCCGCAATTGTTCAAATTGCGTTTAAAAAAAAATACGAAACTCTTAGGGACGAAATTCTTTATGCGAATGGCTTGGTAGTTTTTCGCTATAATTACTAGTGGCAACATAAAAAATATTAAAAATTAATGTTTTAAATTGTTAATAAATATTAAACAAAATATTTGTCTTAGTTTTGAAAAAGCCATTTGCATGCATATCATAGCTTTAAAATGACATATCGTTTATAATTTTCCGATCAAAAATAAAGGAAAAATTTGGATTTTAATTTAACATTGGTCTTGTGGAGTGTCAGCCAACATGGCCCACAGCTAGAGCCGACCCTTAACACATATTTTTGAGTTTATGTTATTGATATATAATCAGTGTAACAGGTTTTATATCTGTGTGAAACTAGTTCTTAATTATTTTACCTCTTTTTACTGTTACAAATGGACTGACAAATCCAGATAATCGGAGAACAGCAAAAAATACATAATTTATTGGGACGTGGTTCAATCACAAAAACTTTAAAATATTTAGAAATTCTTATAATTTTTAATAAATTATTTTAACAGCTTCTATGTAATTTACTTTGCCCTAAATAACTGTCAAACAAAATATTGTTAACTTCTTCTTTAGCTTAAATGTTAACAGAGTTTAAAATAAAAAAAATTCCAAAAAAATATCCATCTAAGTATTATCTTTATATGTTATTTCTCAAAGGTGTTTTTTGTCACTAAGCGATATCTCCCTTAATTCTTTATCAAAATTAATTATTCAAGCATCATTTTAAAGCTTATGTTCACCGCTATTGACGAAAAATAAAAAACAGCTTAAAATTCATGTTTTCGTTACAAAAATTTATTTAAAAGTATTTTATATGGTTCCTAATGAAAAGCGCCATATATTAACAACCTGTTTAACTAACATGACAGCTGATTTTTAAAGATTGTTTACATTATATATGCAAGTATAATCTATCATACAAATCAATCTAGTTAAACCAACGTAATTTACTTAATTAAATCAATGTATTAAATCAGGTAAGTACTCCTAACTTGCGAAATATTCACAAGGGTCAGCTAGATATGTAATTAAAAAAAAAAAATGCTTAAGAAATAACCTTGTCGAGTTGACTTTTTTTATTATAAGCTTAATGTTCTGCACATTTCTCAAAAAAATGTTTTAACGACAAAAAAAACTTAAGAATTCCATTACTAAAACTAGAAGTTAAACCACTCAAGATTTGCCTCTAAATCTATATATGTAAAAGCGAAATACCACTCACTCACTCACTCATCACGATTTCTCAAAAACTACCGAACGGATTGAAATGAAATTTGGTACGTAGCTTCCTCTAGGGCCGTAGGTGCTCACTGAGAAAAGGTTTGAAAAAATTCGAAATTTTAGGGGGGTTTGGGGGGATCAAAGTTATGAAAAACGATTTCTTCAAAACTACCTAACGGATTGGAATAAAACTCGGTATGTATCTTCCTCTAGGGCCATAAGTGTTCACTGAAAAAGGGTTTTAAAAAATTGGAAATTTTCGGGGGTTTGGGGGGTAAAAATTACTAAATCACGATTTCTCCAAAATTACCGAACAGATTGGAATGAAATTTGGTATATAGCTTCCTCTAGGGCCATAGGCGCTCACTAAGAAAGGGTTTAAACAAATTCGAAATTTTAGGAGGGGTTTGGGGGGATCAGAGTAACTAAAATCATAATTTCAGATCTTTTATTTGTATGAAAATAGTGCTTTTATTATTTAAGATCTATATATATAAAACCCAAATACCATTCACTGACTGAACACTTAAAAAGAATACAATTACGTTAAAAAGACTGAAAATACCTACCACCACGGGCAACGCCGTACGGGTCAGCTAGTCTATTCATATAAATATCATTTAAGGGCCTGCCTGTGATTTCAGAATAAATAATTTTTCTGAATTCATACAGTTATTCACACGTTATAAAAACATAAACATTTTCGTATTTTTTTAATTTTATTTCGGTCTGTCTGGCCTAATCTCCTTAATGGCTGAACCAATTTTTATGAATCTTTCATATCCATGTAGAGGACTCTTCAGAGTTTTTACTTTCCTTACCCTATACTAGGTAAGGTAAGTATTGCGATCGACCCAAAAATTCGATGTCGAGTTTTCATAATATCTTTACGTTTCAAGGCCCCCTGAGTCAAAAAATGCATTTTTGGCAATTGGTCTGTCTGTGTGTCTGTGTGTGTGTGTGTGTGTGTCCGGAGTGCACAGGGCAAACGGCTGGACGGATCGAACTGAAATTTACAGGATATCTTCAAACACGTAAACAATTAAACCCATGTAAATTTGAAGCAAATCGGAGGTGGTGTCTTACCGTGGGACCAGTTTTTAGCACATTTTTGGTATTTACTCCAAAACCCCTCTAACGATTTTGATTAAACTTTGCTAACATACTCTACTCAGACCCCCTTAACACGCTATGTACGCTATATACCCTTAAAAATTCGTTGAAAAAAGTTATTACAAAAACGCAAGTTGTTTTGTTTGTATCTCCGAAATGGCTGGTCCTATCGACTTGAAAATGGTCTCATTCGATTCAGCGTCCAAAAGAATGTCAAAAAAGATACCCCACTCAACTTTTTCCATTTTTTCAAAAATTGACCCCAAAAACGCCCTTTTTGGGGGCAAAAATGACTTTTTTTAAACTAGCCGTGTTTGGTATCGACCTTGACATTTTTGGGGGTGAGAAATCGATTGAGACCAAAATCAGGTCCGTGGGATTAACCGTTTTGAAGTTAGTACCGCTTTCTTCGAAACGGATACTCCTATTAACTCGAAAATGGTATCATCAATCTCTCGCTCGAAAAATTTGGTAATTGATACAGCATCTATTTTGGTAAGGAAAGTTGTGTGATGTGCACACCAGATGTTTAACCTAGGCTACTTTTTATCCCCAAAATATTTATCGTAAATATTTAAAAATTGAAGAAAATTAAATAAATAACGGACAAAATTAGAGGTTTTGTAGACGAACGTGACACTCGAAGACCGCGAAGTTTGGTAAACGAAGCGAACAGGGGGTGTAGCCCTAGTATGTTATGCTGGCGTAGAAACCAATGCGGGAAAGAGTCTCTATTCAATAATCGTAGCTAGGTATCTTGTAAATGCAGATGCTAGAAAATGTTAAACTATAAGAATAAAAATGCACTCCATAGTTAATACCAAGTTAGATTATTTATCTAAGCGTACCTCAAACTTTTAAAATAATATTATTTGACTTTGTTACACAGATATTATGCCATATTGTAATTTAATATAATATAAGTATACATACAAAAATGTACATATACTTTCATACTTTTTAAGAATTGTTTAATCATTTTCCACCGATTACAAAAATTATCACTAAAAACTAAAACTGAAAAACATGAAACCGGTACAACAGTTATATTCCAGTCAAGTACGGGGGATGAATGACTACCCTTCATATTGCCAGAGATAGATTTCACGTTTATGAAGGGTCGTGGGGACTCGGAGCAAATTGTGGGGCGCCGAGATAACGCGAGAAATGTACCTGTTTTATGCAGTCGGTTCCCCATTGCGTCCGAAACAATTACACTTATTATACCGCGTGTCAGCTGTGAACTGATAAGAGTGTGTTTGGAACGTACACTACTAGGAACAAACAAAATATTATGGTGTAGGTTTGGATTGCTAGTTGTGTTCAATACGCTTGTTTGACCGTGTGAAACTGTTTCACTCTGATCCTAAAATCATCACATATATTATTTCTCAAGGCCATTTTTTTGTAGGTACGCCATAACTTCCTTAATACATCATCAAATTACATGAATTTCCTCTACCGCTACACCGGAAAAATATACAAAAAACAATTATACGAAAAAAAAATTATAAATAAATAATCCGAAGGTAACGGTGATGTAAGATCAAGTAAGTTGTAGGGATATTTTCCTGCAACAATGATGATAACAATACCCAGCTGGAGAGCTGCCGTTACGCCACTACATTGCTATTTTTAATGAATTGTAAGCGTGGTTATAAACAGCATTGTGGATACACCTATGTGTTATTTAAATTCTGCAAGTTGGTAACGCACTATACGATACTAAATATACGCTGTGTACTTTAATTAACTGGGATTTAAGTAAGTTAGAATGCGAATGCTTCGCACGGGTCAACTAGTATAAAGTTTATTACCTTTCTTTCCGTATACTGTCTGGCTAGATGTTGTACATTTTAAGACTATAAATGCATATTGTGTATTTGAACGTTTGAAGATCTCGGTCTAGTAATTTATAATGTTACCTGAAGATGGTACAAAAGTACTGTAACGCTTTATTATAAACAACAACAAAAATAACTCACTTGACGGAATTCAAAGAAACTTTATTCCGATCAATTAGTGACCTGGATACTGAAAATTAATTAATGCTATTCCTACAATAATTCGACCACGCGGCTGAACCGCCGACGCGAACTGAGCGAATTTCCCAATTTAAGTTTTTAGGTTTTAGGGTTTCAACCAACTATTTGAGAAATTGTTCTACTCACGAAGGCGCTGAACAGCTGCCTGTGTGTACGAAATATATTAGTAGAATTTGTTCGTAACTCAGCTTCCAGGCCCGGCTCACGTACTGCTTTATTCCACTCGCCCTTGAGGCCTCGGCTTATGGACGAGTTCGCTTCGCTCGCAGCGAACAAACTCGGCCATTGGGCCTCGGATCGGAAGATGTCCCACGGTAACCCCCCCTTCCGTGGATTTGAACCGTTTACACGTTCAGACGTTCAATTATGGCAATTTACGTTTTGATCGATTTAGAGGTAACCAAGCGAGCTATAAGGTCGTGTAAAAAAATAAAATGTGCAGATTAATATCCTACATTTTTTTTCTTAGATAAAACTATAAAAACGTTTCATTTTTGCACGAAAAATCTAAAAAAAATTGTTACTTCCTCACAAAAAAAGTGCTTCCGGTTTTTGGATAACGAACTCGTCCAAGCGACGTAGAATACCAACATGTGTACCAAGTATGGACCAAATCGGACTTAAAATGCGTCCGCTAGAGTGCGAACACATATATACATAAATATATAACAATTTTAATGACACAACAAAACGTGTTCTAGGAACCATGATCGGTGCTCCCGACCTTAGGTCTCATCATAAGGGTCACTGTAATAGCTTATCTTTCTATGGAAATTCTCTAACAAGTGTTTATTTTTTAAACACAAAAGAAGCAAATTTGTCCATATGCTGTTCAAAACAAACTGTCTCAAACATCAATATATTTGTTGTTATAATATTACAGTGAAAACAGACTTTAGAGTTCAGAAATTCATTCAATTTTCTCTATATAGAAAGACATAGTTTTATAAAGTGTCTTATATGAGGAACAATTATATTAAATTTAGTGTCGTTTAATTGTGTTTCTCGATTATAACGTAGTTTTGGTAAAGAATCTAACTTTTGAAAAATTTACTACGGAAACTCCCCTAAAAGGTAAGGAAGGTTTGTATAATGCTAGAAAATTGGATCTTGAGAATTATATTGAGATACACAGCCCTTTCAACGACGTCGAAATTATTAAAATTAGCCCAGTAGAACTCTTTAAATAGGCTATTCAGTAAAACCTCGCATGCTTTTTTCAAGTATTGTGATTGTAATGGTTGACTCCTATCCAAGCATGTATTTCCAAACTTAAAACGAATTATATTAAACTAATTACCAAATGCAATTCGTTCGCTTTCAATACATTAACAAATTTTATTATTATTTTTTTCAACTGTTTGTGTTCCATTACTGGACTAAATCATTGTGCGTTTCTTTAATTTCAATGTTATCTTATATATATTCTATTGGCTATATATAAAAGCCAAATACCACTCCTTCACTAGTTTCCTCTAGGGCCATAGATGCTCACTAAGAAAAGGTTTGAAAAAATTCGAAATTTTAGGGGGGTTTGGGGGTACAAAGTTACTAAATCACGAAATCTCAAAAACTACTGAACGGATTGGAACGAAATTTGGTACGTAGCTTCCTCTAGCTTTAACGAAATGTTTTTTGTTCTAGGGGTTGTTTCAAATCTTAAATCAAAATTAATTCTAGCCTATGTTACTAAGGGACAGTGTAGTTTTTATTACTCAAACTATTTTTTTCAATCGGTTCAGTAGTTCTAGAGATTACCCCCTACATACAAACAAACAAACAAATTTTACATCTTTATAATATTAATATAGATAAGGCCCATCAACAACCATAATTTAAAACCCATCCTATTTAATTATAATTTAAAGTGTGCTACATGACGGCATTAAAGTCTTTCAACAAACTTCTTATTCAAAGGTTTGGTTTCTTTGTCGAACCTTAGTTGTTTATGTAAGATAAATATAGAGAATTTTAAAGTATTTAAACATTTTATTATTGTTATTGTCGGATTAGTTGTGAAAATCGGAAATATTGTTTTCGGTTTTTATTGACCAATAGGGTTCGAATCGTATATACTGTACTTGTTTTAAATAAACAGTTTTACAATTTAAAGTTTATACCGTTTTTTTTAAAAGGACGCATTGCTTTAATATATTAACTTCAAGTCTATTTATGTATTATCTTGGAGAGACCATTGCGTGCTCCACACGCCAACGCGTTGGAACGTTCTTTCACATATATATTATGTTTTCTTTATAATAAAGGTCTAGGATTAGTAATAACCTCAAATTTAAGTTGGTAAATAGTTTTAAATGTCCAAACCAAACTATTTCGTATATTTTATAACAGCAGTTATAATAAAAGTTAAAAGAACTACTAACGCGGTCTACGCTTTAATAAAAATTTAACCTAAAAGTTAGAAATACAAATAATTGTTTCAAAACTTGAAATCACCTGTTAAAAAAAATAGTACAATCAGCTGATTACTGTACCAACAATAAACATATTTAATTATGATTTACTATAGCTCTCCAACTGCAACAACATATTTAGTATAACGTGTGTAATGTTTTCGTCCAACAGATGGCGCTGTTTTCCAGCTTCGACTGTCCAAAACTATAAGAGGTTATTTGTCAGCTAAAAACAAGCAAATAATGCAATACATGTGTCCCATCTCGAACTATTTTCTGTCTGAAGGCCTAAACGTGATTTTTACAATAACCTTCATATCTCAGAAACGGTTGAAGATATAATCCTGAAACTGGGTGTAAATATCCGACTAAATGGGTTAGAGTTTGCTTTTAAAATTATTTTCCTGCAACAATCCGAATCAAAGTGGCGGCAGTTGAAAAATTTTCAATGTTAAATATCTAGTAAACTATACATTATACAAAAACATGTAAAGATGACAAATGATTAGACAATTTTAAGAAAAATCCAACGATATATGGTTTTTAAATAATCGAGACATAAATAACCGGGATAACTCAAATTGAGTGGTCGAATGTAAGACTTTTTATTATTCTTTCATTAATATGATCACCAGATCCAGATCACATGATTAACAGATCCAGGTAGGACACATGTTACGTTGAATTTTTTTATTGTTTTTAGATGATAAATAATCCCGAAAAGTTTCCGACAGTCAAAGATAAATTTCCTGTATATTATGTATTATTGCTTGACTTACCAATATACATTTTTTTATTGTGTATAAAAAAGAAAATATATGACGGCTTTATCGAATTACAACTATCTTCTCGTTATTATTTTAAAAATTACTAGAAAATCTCTACTAAATTTGTGTATTCAATGAAAGTTTTGTAAAGCAGTATTTTATTAGAATTAACTGTATTTCATTTGCATTATATTGATGCAAATAATTTTCTTCGTGGAAAACATAAAAGAAATGTATGCATTTATTACTGATAATATTTTTTTTTAATTTTGAAATGATTTTAAAATTTTAATTAGTAAATCAATTAACCCTAAGCGGTATTAGAATAAATTATTTTCATGGAAATTGATTTAATTAATTACTTTGATATCATAATAATTTAAATCACAGATATATGAATAAAACATAACTTGACAATAAAATGATTTATTTCCAACGAAATAATATCTGACCAACGTAATATTATTTCTTTATATTTCTAAATATATTTACGGTGTGATTGTGTAAGTGTAAATCATCTTGAACGATATTGGTAGAACATCAAAGTGTTAGTTTCGAGACGAACAGTTTGTGCTGATATAAAGGGTGTTTCTGAAGTTCCTATAAATAATAATTGTTTCTGTGCCAAAGATAACGAGCAATATCATTACTAAAATGTCTGAAAGTCGCTATTTTCTAAAACAGGAGCCATTTTGTTTTCCCTTTTATCACTTTTCAACATATCTGTACACTAAGTAAAAAATGTTGAAATAAATTTCTTGGAGTAAAGATAAAACGAAAAAGAAAAGCATAATGGCAAATGTTTATAATACGGAAAAAAATTCAATATCTCGAAAACAATTTGTTTGGAAAAGAATTAAATTGTTTCTGCATTTTTTTTAAATATCCGAGTTATGGACAAAACATTTTATAAATATGTTGGTTCCAGGCTTATCTTGTGTGTTTCAGGCAGTGACAAGAAGAACATTGTATAAGAAAAGATTTTTTTTAGATAACTCGGTAATGTTTTATTTACTAAATAATAAATACTCTCCTGTCTTGGTCAATCAAAACTTCAACTTTTTATCTCTTCTCTGTTTCAAGTTATAGTTTGTTAATGATGGATGTTGAATTTTATTATAATTACTTGTTCGGACATTTGCCATCATTTGTGTGTTAAATTTTTATCTCTAGTATTTTTTTTTTTAAATTAACAGTTTTGTATATTATATTTACCATAAACATTTTAACTAGCAATTTTTACCTTACGGCCTTGCGGTATAACAAGAATTTATATTAATATATTTTTACAAATGTGAAAAAACAAAATATGGTTACGAACGACATAAACCTGAAAAAAGAAATACGACAATTTTTATAGCTATTTATTATGTTTTTTTATTTTACTTTCGCACGCAGATTCTTCCCTATTATTAAGCGTTATTTTATTGCTGCCATTTTATTTTTGGATGAATTTTTGTTCCCATGTTATACGCATTTTTATTTTATCCATTTTTTATTTATTTTTTGCTAGCATTTTTGTACCTACAGTAGGCTATTTATTATGCATATTTTTATTGTAACCATTTTATTTCTGTACGTATTTAGTACCTATTTATTACTAACCATTTTATTTTTATATCTATTTACTACGCATTTTACATTTATACGCATTTTGTACCTATTTGTTATGCCTATTTTTATTGCAGCAGATTAATTTTTGTACAAATTTACTGTGCATTTTTTTATTAAAGATGTATAATTTTGACCTGCATTTATTTACTTTATTACATCCATTTCTTATTCTTTATTTTGTTATTTATAAAAATATGGAAACGTGCGTTTTGTAAGTTCAGTATTTTCGGAAACAGGAAGGATTTAATGAGTAAGATTTTCAGTAGTATTTTATACGAAACAAATTTCAAAATATCTAAATAGTTCAGATATCAGATTTTTTTTTAAACTATACCTTACATAAAAGTTTTGTAAATTATTATTTATTTCGGCTTATTTACTTAATCTATTGTTCTAACCATTGTAATATTTACGCAACTTAGCTTGATTTATGACTAATACCTTTACCAGTCATGAATAAAACATACAGTGACAGAGCACACAGTTCGACAGAAAAACTAATGATCTGTTCAAAAAACATGGTTGAACTATCCTAACACGTTATTTATAATAAAATGTTTTTATATTAAAACATTCTAGGACACTTTTTGTAGAAATGCTTCACATAGCTCTCCTGATTTTCGTGGGAACAAGTATAGTGTAATTTCTTTTGCAATGTCACTAATATGTGGAGGAGTATTTGATGCTCCATATCATCAATTCCGTACACATCGTCTTCTATTGCTCACTTTCTTATTGAGGTTAGTCGAACGAGGTTCAGTCAACATATGACGGTATCCACAAGGAATATGAATCCGTTGTATGTTTTAATAACTTCAGTCAAATAAGCTGTAGTAAATTTATTTATTTTTAAACTTGACTAAAAATTTACAACCTGGTTTCTGTATGTTTCACTTTAAGCTGTAGAGCGTTAAAATATTAAAATTTAAACCACAAAAAAATGTAGTTCTGTTTTGTTACCGTAAACATTTACTTTGCGCGTGGTCGAAGGCAAATAACCACTTTCACTTAAGAAAATATTTACATGTTCAATGTAAAATATTTAATCACATAATAGTATACATGTATATTAGTTTAATTTTCACTAAAACTAGTTACTAATAATTATAGGAAATTTTAATCGCTAAAATACAAAACTTTAAAAAATTAAAACAGTAGAACAGGTAAAACAAATTGTAAGTTATTTTTTTCATGCCTTTTGCTACAAAAGGAAAACGAACAAAACAAAACATGATTTAGAAAACAAAAGTAAAATATAACTTACATTAACAACAGAACTAGCAAAATAAATTTAAATATGGTACTATAATACTTAAGATAAAATAGACAAAAAAGAAAACCAAAAACAATATTACTTTTAAATCCTAAAAAAGAAAAAAGCTTAATTTAAACATAAAAAAATTTAAGAAGAAGAAAAAAAAGGAATGAAATAATGCAGCTTCCATGGGTCAGCCCGTTTTGAGTCTACATATTTCTGAAATAAAACAAAAACAAAACATAAGTCAAGATGTCATCGGGAGCAGTTAAATTCTTAATAAATCAAAAATTAATTTTAAAATTTACTAAAAAATATTACAAATAAATAATTTGTTGTGTGAAAACTAGGCCTAAGGATTTGGATATAACATAAATATATTAGTTAAAATTACACACACGCAACATTCACTCACATACCATAATAATCCATACACACACTCTCTCTCATACCTATAATATATACACATTCATGAATGCAATTTCAACATATTGAAACACAATAATATACAAAAATATTTACAAAGAGAAAAAAACTTCCATACACATCTGTTACACTCATTTTCCATACATCCAAATAAAAATTAGAATAACAACGTATTCCTGTACCAAAACCTCCAACCTTCAACACAATCCACGAACAAAAGTCAGCTTTTTATAAGAGTTACATATTTCTTTATGTGTGTGCAGGCTTTAATATTTTCTGGAAGTTTGTGATATATTCTAGGTGCAACTACGGAGTAAAATTTCGAATATATTTTTAATTTTTCTCTGGGTACGAAAACTTTGTTACTATGAATAAACAAATACTAATTTCTGTACTGCAGATCTTAAAAACGCCCACACCTAATACAAAAATGTTCATAACCTTAAACATAAATAAACGTTATCAGTTAACTGACACAAACTTTCTCCCAACTTACTGTAGTCAAAATAATACTGTTTTTAATCATTTTATTTACTACTTTTTAGAACAAAATAAAAAATAATATTCTACCTACGTCAATCGTATAAAAAAATCATTGTCCCAGGCGGGATTCGATCGCGCGACCTTTGAATTACTGGCCGTGCTCGCTACCATGGTGCTACCCCGTGTGACCGCTGCCGCGATGCTAGATTGACAACACAAACTTGTTTATTTTTAAACATTTCCCCATAATTATAAAACGCCGAAGTTTTGATAAAAGCGGGTGGTGTCATTTTGTTTGGCATCTTAAGCACTATAAATACTGAAAATTTGATCAAAATCGTTAGAGCCGTTTTTGAGAAATTTGCATTTTTGTCGTTTTTAATGGTTTTTTAGGGGTAAATTACCCTTCAAAATTAAAAATTCCAAAAAATGAAAAAAACGCCTGGAGATATTAGGGTTTAGTACCTACATACCAAATTTCATGAAAATCGGACCAATAGTGTCCTCTCTGGTCGTGTATACATACAGACAGACTGACAGACAGACACCACTCTAAAAACGCTCCAAAACAAAAAATTCCACTAAAAATATTTTTGGGTTCAGGGAGCACCAACACAGATAATTGCACTAAACAATTTTTTGGGGTTCTGGAAGCACCAAAACAGATAATTCAACTGAAAATTCAAATTCGAACATTTTTACGAAAACAATACTTTCTCCATATACTACGTATAGGGTGGAGAAAGTAAAAATAAAGATTCAAGAGGTAATATAGGTAGTTGTCGAAACAATGGCAGTGGTGAAACATCCATCCTTTTATGAATGTTTTATTTTTGGTGAAATTCATTAAAACGTCATATTTGCTTTACAAACATTTTACCTACCACAATCAGAGTTCACTATTTCATATTTCGTTTTCCATTACAAAAGCGGTTTAAACATCGAGTGCATTGTAGTTTGTCCATTCGACAAAACAAGTTTACAGATTAAACTGTCGTCACACAAAGTTCTGAACGTTGTAAATGAATATTTACTCTTAGATTAGTCTGAATGCTGGCGGATATAACGCACATTCCGTAACGAAGTGAGTTGGAACTTATTGCCGACTTGTATACAGCGACTTCAACTCCGACGCATTAAAGCGGGCGATATATATCCTTAATGTATTTCCCTGTTTGTAGAAGTACCTTCGAGTTAAATGTTATAATAAAGTTGGAAAGGGTTATTCCAGTAACTGCAATACATTTCCAGTTATAACGAGCTAAGCGGGAGAAAGACGATGAAATGTATTAAATGAATAGCGAAGGGTTACTGCTGAGATAATTGCTTGGATAAATCATTTTACTGTAGTTTTTAAAGGATTTGCGTGTTGTTAGTAATCTTAATTTCTGATTTTGTAAATTTGGCTACATCAATAAACAAATTAAAAATAAAATTTTCAAACAAATTGTCGTTGAAAGAAATTGAAAAAGAATATATAGAATAAAACGTTCGTACAGTTAACTATTAGGGAAACTGTACTTATAAAAATATTAAATAAAAAGCTTGGTTCACTTACTAGTCGTCTGTTCGTGGTTTTGAGCAAAAATATTGTTCTTTTAAAATTTGTTTTCAGTAGAGGGTTTTGCATGTAATGTCGTACAGACTATTTTTATATTTTTACTTATGAATTTAAAGATGACGACTATTAGAAAATTATTATCAAATAATTGAAAAAAGGTAAACGCAAATTTTTGTTGAAGAGCTAAAGTTTCTATGTCAAGGATAACGGAGATCTCGCAATTTCTTTAAAGAAAAGAAGTTTAAGATAATTATAATAAAAAATATTGGAACGAAGTTCCTTAACGCGGGTTGCGGTAGGGTAGGTGTTAAGAAAAATAGAAAATGTAATGCGTAACGAAAAAAAGTGATATTAATTGGTTGCTTTGGCAATGGCAAATATAAAATACGAGTAACGAAAAAAGCGTTACCAAATTGGTTGCTAAGGCAATGAATGAAAATACATTCAAGAATCATGTGTTTTGGTTCATCAATTTAAATTAAGAGACGATCGGTTCCGTCCGGCTTAGTTCAGATATTATCGTCAAGCGCTGAAATTTTAGGTTAGGTTGAGAAAGTAATTTTAAGTCTAGGCCTAACCTAAAATTATTGTATGCATGTTATTTTATGTGTATTGAATGTATTTACAATGAATTGACTTTTAACTGTGTTTACCATCTTAGCTTTGATGTTATAATTAATTCTACACCTTTACTATAATAACATTAAACGTATGGAAACAGTTATTATTTGTAGACCATAAAAAAACAATCTAATAATAAACGGCAATTGAAAGATTAAAATTATGTGTGTATTTTGCCGTTAAGGCTGGTAAAAGAATTTAAGAAAAGACGTGATGAACTTCGTTCCTGACGGGGGTCCCACGACAGCACACATTTACTTTTTTTTAATATCCGCCCATTTTTCCTTTAATTAATTTAAAGTTTCTTTGATCTTTTTTAGTATTTATTTACTTTAAATATATCAATAAGCATTTAATTAAATCTGCTATAACATTTTTGTTAAAGGCTAAATTAAAATATTACGGAAACATATCAACAAATTAGTTTTTCAGATTTCATTCGAAAACTCGGCTATTCTCGAACTTACAGAAGCAATATTTAAAAAAAATATTTATGATATTAATAATAACTTATACTCCCAAATAAATCGGTGGGGAGTATAAGTTATTAATAAATAATAAACTGAGTTATAGTTTGGTTACTGTAGCCTATGCATCACTGAGGATGACTACATTGTCGTTGACACGCGTTTGAGGTTAGTAAACGTATTTATTGTGAGATTTTGTGTTCAGGTTTTATTTTATCTAGTTACTTTCTCACAAGTCAAGCTCATTAGTTAATTACTAGAGTGTAAGTACGATATTCTTGTGTATGTTCTTGCGTAACAAAATAGTATAACGTATGCGCAAGCTTGACTTATTCGTTAACATATAACAGCTGATTTCGTCCATTACTGTATCTGTAATACTTCAACAACTATGCGAACCATTAAAGCTTATGCTTACAGTTTTTATATTAGGTTTTATTTTGTTATATACTTTATATATATATATAATTTTTCCGTACGTGTGTATGTCACTGAAATCCTACTAAACGGCTGGACCAATTTTGATGAAATTTTGGTGTGATTGAGTCGGTCCCTGGATGGTTTAGATTCACAATCAGACCTTTAGGCAAGTGCCTAAATGATTGTATTTAAAACACAGACCGTGTATTGGGAAAAATGTTTGATGTAAGTACAACCATGATTAAAATGTATGACCTTTTGTTTTCAGTGTTTGAGGGAAATATTTATTTGTAGGCTCTGTACATTTGCCATGTTGAAAATGCCTAACAGCATAGGCTATACCCAGTTACATATAGTTGGTCGTTTGTATGCCTGAGTAATTTCTTCTGAAGAATTACGTAAACTAAAATAGTTGTAAAAGAATAACATATTAAACGGTTTTAACCTCAAACCCAGTCAGATGCTGCAGCCTACATTAGTTCTAAAATTTGTAAACTTATTATTTTCAAGTTGTATTTTTTCTCGTGTATCAAATTAATCCGATTTTTTAGTAACAGAATTTTACTAGTTTAAATCATACTAGGGGAGACCCCTGCGTGCTCCGCACGCCAAACCCCCTGTTGCAACACGTTGTGCGCCGTAGGAAACCGTTGTGAAGTCAGCAAGGCTCAGGTCTACACTTTAATAAAAACCTAACCTAAAAATTAGAAATACTAATAATTGATTTAAAATTTGAAATAAACTGTCAATGAAAATATCAGAGACTACAGCTGATTACTGAATCAACAATAAACATTATTTATTTATTTTGGTTCAGTCTAGGCCTAACTTAAAATATGTAGATAGTTGTTGCCCGTCGATACTCGGCGGATACAGCTTTCGTGGAGAGTGGAGCGCTATACAGATGGTGCGAAACATGTATAAAATGTACTTTTTAAAATGTTATTTCCTTCCAATTATTTTTCGTGTACCAAAGGTAAAAAAGGATGGATTCGACAATCAGTGAATTTAACTAATATTTTATACACATAATCTAATTTTTTGGGATATCAATATAGATAGGAAAGAAAGGAGAAAACCCCATTACCTTGCATAAATAATACAATTGCCAACTACCATGAAAAATATTGCAATTTAAAACTGTAGGCCTATTTGTAAAAGGTTGCATTTATGTAGGCCTTAATTATATATCAAGATAAAGATACACATGTTATCTTTTAATTGGTTTTTATTTCATATTGATTATCAAATGATTTAGAAGTTATTAATATTATAATAAATAAATTAATACTCGAATATATTTATATGTTATACGAAGATGTACATATGTTTCTGAAGTTAATCGGATGGGTATCTTCCATAAATTTGTATAAATAAATAAATTCATTGTTGATAAAAGGTTGTATTTATATTCACTTTATAACCTCAAAGCAAATCTTATAACGTAATATAGCCTACCTTAATTTTATAACTCATATTTAAAAAAATCAACTTCAGAAGAATTACATTATTGATGAATTGTAATTGTTAACATAACCCCAAAATACAATCTACGCTAGGTTTTGTACAGATGATTGGTAGATGATGGGTGAAATCAGCTGTTATATTATATGAGCGTTTGCTCTTCTTCTGTTGTTAGACAAAATACCTTGTTTCTTTACAATCAGTTTATTGAAGAACTGTAAAATAAAATCATTGCAAAGGTTTGGAAATGTTGATTTTTTTAATTTAAGAAATTAAGATGACGTAAAAGTAAATAAAACCTGTTAATATAGAAAAGTTTTGCTTTTATTTGGTATGAACTGAATGTAAATTGGTCCAGTGAAAGTCTCAGACGAACTGTCCAAAGAATTAAAAAAGTTGATTTTTTCTCCCATGTTAAATCTGCATAAGAAAAGTATATTTTTCATTTTCGACCCATTTATCGTAAAGATTTTCAAAATACAAATAAAACCTGCTAATATAGGATCAAAAACCTTTGTTTTGGTAAAACCCGCATGTAAATCGGTCCAGTAGAAGTCTCAGACGAACTGTCCAAATGTTTTTTTCCTTACAGCTTTAATTATATAGATTTTCAGAAATGCGCCTTCATTATTTCGGAAAACATACATTATATCCACCGTTAAAATCACCGGTTCCATAATTTCCAATATTACTCTGAACTAATAGCGCAGACAAACAATATTTGAAACAACGTTCCCTTCTTTTTACATTCCTACATTTTCTATCACACGAGTTACTTTGTACACACGACCCCGTTCACAAGAGAGATTCTCAACCTGTGTTAAAATGCCTGGCGTTGCGTTACAAAGGATAATACGAAACCACTCTGATTTTCCAATTAAAAGACAGTCACCTGGGTAAGGTCTTTGCGGGCTGCGGTTTGTATGGGTAAGTCGATATCCCACTAGGACAGTGTTTTCCTTTTGTGACTTTATTCTTGTCAAACCGCGACCGAAACAAACTCAAACATTAAGCACTTTAAATTCCGTATAATGTTAGGCTAACAACAGACGAGACACCGGTGTACGGGACACTTTCCGGTGTCCCAGCTTCTCGCAGGGAGAGACACCGTAGAGCCACAGAATCTGGTAGAGCGCTACTCAGTGTCTCATCTGTTGACACACATTTAATTGATAGTATATTTAGTGTCTCGTACACTAGTGTACCATACACCGGTGTCTCGTCTGTTGTTAGCCTTAGACACTTAATTATGGGTCTTCTATACTTTGCGTAAAACAGCAAAAATATGCACTTCGTACTAACGTGTTTCGGACGCCGTTTTTCAACCTAAAAAGTTGTGAAACATCTTAAATTGTTCTTTAAAGGCTTTGTGCTTTTGTCTTATATCTCATAATTGAAAGAAATCGACGGCAACTACTTTTAACCATCAGTTTAACTGAGTAAAAATCGATTATTGAAGGGAAAACTTCTATAGCGACGTTCGCTGTTTCGCGTCACGTCACGTAACGCAACATTTTCGCTTAAACCGGTGTGTTGATTATGTATACCCTCTGAAGAAAAAGGACCGATGACAATGCAATATAAATATTTTGGGTGTAGTAAGTGAGCACTGATCATGGTCCCCAGAACACGACGTGCTTTTTACCCCCTTCAAAACGACGGATTGATTTGAAACTTTGCACACTTATCAAGGACCGATGACAATGCAATATTAATTTTGTTGGGTGTAGTAAGTGAGCACTGATTATGGTCCCCAGAACACGTTTTCGGGTGCCATTAAAAACTTTATATACAGGGTGATTCACGACGATATACAAAAACTTCGGGAGCTCATAAATTTTGTTGGGTGTAGTAAGTGAGCACTAATCATGGTCCCCAAACTAAAAAATAAGAAAATAAATAATAGCTTAAAAACTAAAAAAATACGCTTTAAAAACAAACCAAACTAAAAATTAGAAAATAATTGTAATTATTTTATTTATTTACTAACCAGGAAATAAAATCCAGTAGTTAATCAATTTATTTTACACGCTGTAAAATTCGCATAGAATTTTTCACTTCTACTGTATGGTCATATGCACACCCAATTTGCTTACGCATTTTTTTGGGAGTTTTAGGCAATAATTTCCATATTTTAAGCCAACACGTAAAAAATATAAAGCTTTCTTTAAAACTTAAAGTAGTTTCCCGGATTATTAATTTCTAAATAGAATGCGAAACACGTTATTACGAATGCATGTTTCAACGATTTTGCGGCTTCAGTCAGACCTTTTGTATTGAAATCATACTGTACACTCGGGAGTTTTCTTCAAGGTATAGAAAAGCTTTAAGTGGGTGAAAGTCGTCAGTATTGCGTGAAATCTATATTATAAGGATGTAAAATTAGTTCGTTTCCAAATATTACTGATAATTACTCGAAATATGTTTCACTAAAAGCTTTTTCTGCATAATCTAGGCGCACAAGTTTCTTAGGCAAATAGTTTTCGTTACCTGTGGTTCGTTACGGTTCCGACTTTGAACATTAATCCTTATATATTATTTCTCTAATGTGTGTTTTTTTTTGGCGCTAAGCGATATCTCACTTAATTCTTCATCAAAATGTATTATTCAAGCATCATTTTAAAGCTTACGTTCCCCTCTATTGGCGAAAAATAGACAAACAGCTTAAAATTCATGTTTGCGTTACAAAAATGTATTAAAAAAACTTGTATTTTATAAATTACTTTACAAGGTTCCTAATGAAAGGCGCCATCTATTAACAATCTGTGTAACTAACATAACAGCTGTTAGTTTAATTGTTTACATTCTATATGCAGGAGTTATTTTTTATAAACGAATGTAAATAAATAAACTGAATTAACTGAACTAAATCAACGTATTAAATCAGGTGAGTACTTCTAACTTGCGAAATATTCGCACGGGTCGGCACGGGTAACTTACATAAGGTTTTATATAATACTAACTTCTCAGTGTATCTATCTATATATAAAAACTAGGGTCTCTGCCCCTGGACGCTTCGCGTCCCAACCCCGCCTCGGACTTCGGCCTCAGATGGCTGCTTCGCTTCGCTCGCAGTTGGAAAATTCGCTAAAGAATCTAGTTAATCTTTGGATCGTTTGTACATAGTTGATCGAAAAAATCGTTTCCGCCCAAAAGGTGTTTCCAAAATAAAAAAAATGTTAAATTCTGGCAATTTTCCAAAGAGTTTCTCGTCGAGAGATTTAATTCAAGTATAAGGTTGATGGGGTTCCGATTACGGGAAGTGCC